>VZTR01004087.1:855293-881762 GCA_013400775.1 Chaetops frenatus
GTGGCTGGCTGCTGGTTGTGCTCTTACTTTAGGGGGTTTGGATTTGTGTTTCCAGATCTTCACTTGAAGACGGCGAAGGACCGCGTGTGGAAGGTAAGAGAGCCTCTTCCCCAGCACTTAAATCCTGCCCACGTGGAGTGTGAGTACCTGGGTGTTTGCTCAGGCCCGCAGAGCCAGCACACCCGTGCTGGGAAGTGACAAACAGGAGACTGTCGAGCTGGTGCTGGACACGGTGTGCGTATGGGGAAGCACAGGATTCTTTAGCAAAGAGATCAGCTGCTTTCACACACCGAGATGCTCGTTAAGCTCATGAATTCCTCCCTTCCAAAAACGGGATAGGCTTTCTTTTCTTAATCAGCATGTATCTTAGGAAAACAGCAGATGAAGAGTACAATGAAAAAGTTTCTATTCTGACTCTTTTCTACAGTGGAAGTAGTACCCCTAAATTAACATGTAGGTTGTTTCCAACAAAGATGTTAGTGTTTATTTTGGTAGGAACGGGGAGTAAAATTGTACTTGTATCTTCTTAATTGCATCTTCTCCAAATGTGGTGGTGTTATTTTGTGGTATGGTTATTGCCAGAAGTGAAATAAAGTTATTCTTACTAGTTTTGAAGACAAGCTATGTCCAAGCTACCAGAGGTTTTCTACTTCCTTTAGGCTTAATGAAGTGAAAGCAAAAGATCCTGTGGAGGAGGCAAGGGTGGGAGAGATATGGAATCATAAAATTTGGCAGAGCAAGTGACTGAGTGTGGTTTCTTTGTTATTTTGTCAGCATCACAGTTACAAGTAAAATATGCTTGTAAAATGCAAATTCAAGTAATTTTAAATGAAAATTGAAAAAATTATTTCTCCCTTTTTTTCTTTTTTTTCTTAGTAAAAACGGAGTCACTTATTTGTCGTTGTTTTGTCATTCTCTTGGCTAGGAATCAAAAATACAAAGACTGAGTAATACTGCTTATTCTTACGAGTTCTTGTAGAAATCTGTACAGCATACTCAGTTTGCAGGGAGTTCCTCCTCTCCCCCCCAAAATTAGTCCTTGCCAGCAACAAGTGTGTTGATATACGGATCTGAAGGACTTGGGCACGACGCCAGCTCAAGCAATTTAAATGACATGGTTAATAGTGTCTCTACTGTCCTTATCACACAGTAGTTGTCTTTAATAAACTCAGTGACTTCCAAGTGATAATCATGGATGACAAATTAAGTGGAGTTCCTAGCTCTCATGTTCAGATAAACTCTTGTTTGCACCGATTGGTAAATATGCTACTTCCAGATGGAGTATAAGAATTTGCAAAATATACCTCTCTTCTAAATATGTAATTTCTTTAAGACAAATAAGAGCCAAACAGATTATCTGAAAGCATTTCTAAACCTGAAGTGTTTTCATGGATTCTATCACTATCAGTGAAACTTTTTTTCAAGTTTTTGTGTAGTAATAAAAGTATGTGGGACTCTGCGCCCTTCAAATGAATCTTTTTATCAAACACCTCAAAAATGGAAACAATTTTACATAAATTAGGTAAGCCAGTATAGCAAATATAACAAATTTAAACACTGTAATTCTTGTAAAGCATTTAGGATGGAAGTGAAAAAGATCATTCCATCAATTTCAATTTGAAATAAGTAACTTCTAAAGAGCAGCAAATACAATTTCAGAAATATGCACACTGGTAAACAGATGTTTCATAAGAGGAATTTTAAAGTTCTTTGAGTACCTCTGGTAATCATACCAACTTTCCCCCTTGTCAAATTAAAAGATTACAGCATCATATGTAACTACAGAAGAAGAGGCAGAGCAGTACAATTGACAGTTTAACTGCAAATTGCATGTATGACTGCTTAGTTTATGACCTTTTTTTTTTTTTTTTTTTTTTTTTTNTTTTTTTTTTTTTTTTTTTTTTGGAAGGTTTGGTCCTAAAAATATCGTTGCCAGATCTCATTTTCCTGATTTTCAAACCTGCTAGATCTTGCCAAAAGCTGTAGAAATGCTCATGTTCCCAGCAGCTGTTAAGAGTTTACTAAAGCACCTAATAATAACGTGTTTTAAATCTTGTGACTGTGATGGAAACGCAGTGCTGTGTGTTTAACTGATAAGTTTGGAAATGCTCTTCTTAACGGTCAAGATTGTGGTTTTGAAAATTGATACGTGAATGTGAATTGTCATCACAGATTTGTTTCTTGTGGCTTTGTTTGCAAAATTCATTCCTTTGAGACTAGTGAAAATTAACAAGATACTACCCATATCTTAAAAGAAACAATAGATAAATAATAGTACTTTCCTAAAAGCCTTGTACAAATGAAGAAGTCTAACAGTTTGGGGTTTTTTTCACTTTGTGTCTCCAATCATATCACAATCACCCCAGAAGTTATAAAAGTGCTAGCTTTTGTCAAAGTGAATGACCCAACCTGAGGTAGTAATGAAATGTTACCATGAAGAACCTGGGGCCCAGAGGACGGGGCAAAGAAGGGAATGTGCCTTTATGTATAAATTCACTGTATAACAAATACACTAATTTTAGCCGCTCCTTGGCCATATGGACCTGTCCTATACATAAAAACTAACAACCTATTGGTTCCAATTAATATTTGGGAAGATACTGTGCCTTCACATCATCAAGTATTCCTAGAAATACTTTTTAATTGATTTGATAGGTCACTCCTCTTTCTGGATGCTCTAAAATTATGATAGTGGCTTTCTGATAAGCAGGATGTGAAGTTAAAAATTATCTTCATTGTTAAGCATTATAACTTTCTACTTTTTCTCCCTGCAGCCCTCCTCAAACCTGATAGCTTTTTCAGTTCCACAGTTGGTCCTGTGTTCCACTTCTTCTTTTGCATTGAAGGCTGGGCAGAAGTTTTGTCAGGGTCTGCAGTTGTCCTACTCTGTGTGGGATTGGGTGTCCATGCTTGAAACCATACGGGTGTTACTCTTCCAGAATTGTTGCCACCATTCCCAAATCCACTTTTTTATTAAACCCAGTGCTAAGGATTGCTTCATTAATAATCTATCATGGTAGAAACCACATGCTAAGCATCATGTGCTTGAAAAATTGCAAGCCTCAAAGGGTGGGGTTTTTGGTTGGTTTTTTTTGGGTTTTTTGGTTGGTTGGTTGGTTGGTTTGGGTTTGTTCGGGTATTTTTGTGAAAACTAGGCACATTAAATGCACAGAAAAAGTGTTCAGGTTCAGAAAGCTTTGCAAAGGTAGTGCATCTGAAACATTTCTCTATACCTTTCTCCTTTATCCTCTCTTGTTTGCCATGTTCATCACTTAAGACCTGAAATTACCAGCATACATAATAAGCACAGTCTTACTGCTGTGAGGAATGCCACTGAAGTAATTGGAATAATTTTTTGCAAAGCAGTGCCCCGTGTTTTCAGAATGGACTAGCCCTTGTCTTTTAAGCTCTGCAGGGAAGGGAATTGTCTTCAAAGTACTTTCTGTAAAGTGCCTTGCGTGTCTGTATGTGCCAAAAAATGGTAAATAGTAACAAACAGTAGTTGACAATTTATGCAGACTTCTTTTTTTTTTTAATTATTATTATGATTTTGGAATTCGCCTATAGGGTGCTTTCTAGCAAAAAGAAAAATGCCAGAGTGGCTTCCAGCTGGGGCAAGATGTGCTGTGATGGCAAGAGAAGCTTTTAATCAGAATAGAACACACATTTAATCGATAGTATCTTCTGTGAAGCCGTCGGGCCAAAACATCAACTGGCGTAAATCAGTGAATCTCCGCTGAAGTCTGCAGAGGCACGGCTGACTTACGCCAGATGATGAGAGTGTCCTTTTTGGCTTTAACAGTTTTCCTTTAATCTTCCTGCTGCTTCAACTTTTACTATGATCTGCCCACATTCCAGAAGCATGGAGGGATGATGGGATAATATTTCCTTACTTTCCTCCTCCTTTCAAGCCTTCGGAGGCTTTTCTTTTGCGTGAGGGTGTATGCTTCATTAGTTATATATGCTCTAGTGTCCTCTTCAAGCCAGTGAAGGTAGCTGCCCTTCTCAAAATCACACCTGTAGTTGTATTCTGAAAAACTCCAGTCTTTTCTAGCTTGCCAGATGCAAGTGTTTTGCAAATAACATCCTGATCATGGTGTATTTGTAACTAAAGGTTTCTAATACTGTTGTTAGTAACCCTCTTCTTAACAATTTGTGCCACGTGAAGAAGTTTTAAAACATTGCCCCCCACACCTATTTCCCAGAGTAATTTTATTTTGTCTGCTAAGGGTCATAATATTTTTAGTTACTAAAGTGCACCATCCATATGAAATAATTGAAAGTGCTGCATTTGTACATCTTGTGTGATGGGATGACTCCAAAAATACTTGGACAGTAAAGAGGAGAAATAAATGGGTTTTGGGTTTTTTTTACAAGCCTCTATCAAATATTTTTGAAAGCAGTGTTAGTAAACTAATTCTTGTTAGACATTGGAAATCTGTTTGATTAGGATCACTCATTTTCAAATGGTCAAGCTGAATCTTGTTTCCCATTGAAGTATAATGCCATTTTTATAATTTCAGCATAAGTATTTTTAAGAAAACTTGCTTTGTTAAGTAATGTAGAAAAGTAATCAAGTTTCTTAGATGCCTGCCCAAAATTGATGGTTTTGAAGAAAGATTTTGAATACCTGTGAGTGTGTGAGATTTGAAACAACAGAGAAATCATAAATCCTAAAACACAGGGACACAGGCACGATCTGAGGAGAATGGTATTAACTGTCTAATCCTACATTTTTTCTCAAACTTCTCACCCCATGTCCAGTTTTTCCTGATCTTTATAAACTAATATCTTCACTGAAAAAAAAGTAATAAGAGGAAAATATTGTGCCCAGATGCTGTACTGCAGAAGGTGACACAGAAATGTCTGTAGAGCCTGATAGAGAGTAGATTCTGCAAGTGGAAATGAGCATACTCCATTTCCTTTGAACTGACTGGAAAGTTACTTTCCTCCTTCCACTTGCCAGTTCTTCCAGAGCTATAAAGG
This sequence comes from Chaetops frenatus, assembly GCA_013400775.1. Lineage (NCBI taxonomy): Eukaryota > Metazoa > Chordata > Aves > Passeriformes > Picathartidae > Chaetops > Chaetops frenatus. The sequence continues at coordinate 860,280 of VZTR01004087.1, forward strand.
ACCATAGTAACCAAACCTTTCACCAACATTTTATGAAAGCAGGAAATATATGTAATTACAACATTTCAAGTGACTCAATAGAGATACATAGAAAACCAATAATGTATGCAATAATTTTAGTTTTTTACAGACACTCAGATGTCTATTTCCTTTTTGTTTGTAGTTAGGAAAAACTTTGGATGGAAATGGGGCTGGAAAAAGGGCAAGAGTTGATGCCAAAAAAGTAAAGCACATTTCAGAACTTGTCTTGATTTTATTTTCTATTGGTGATGCTGTCTTTGAAGAAAGTGCAAGTATTCCAACGAAACTCTAAACTGGACTGAAAAGCTGTAAGACTGAGTCATTTTCAAAAATGTGTCTCTTCAGTATACTTCCATCTTGTATAAGAAGACATGTTTTCAGTCTTGATTTTGTATCTATTTTATTTTCAGAAACACTTTGCTGGTCTGAAATTAGTCCTAGTGGGACATCAGCTCCAGCTGAGTTATGACAGTTCATAGCCACTGAGTATCTGATAGAATTCTAACTTAAGAACCTGGCCCTGCTAATATAACATTGTTAGATTTCATAGGTAGCATGTTACAGTAAGGAAAATTAACTTCTAGACACTTACGTTAGAATTTCTTAAAAATACAAACTTATAAGATGCTTTCATATGAGAGGGAAGTCCTGTTATTTCACAGGTTTTAGTGGTTTTCTTAAACTTCTGTATGGTAATTACGAGCTGCAGCTAGTGAAGAATCAAATCCTGTAAACTTGCATCATAGATGCAAGTTATGTCCAAAGGTGTTTTTAGGGTTGCAAATACTTCACTGGCTTTAATTTATAGCTGAAATAAAATAATTTCTCGGTTCAGATTTCTGTTACATATTTTTAAGGGTTTTTTTTCCCCTGACTTACTAATAAAATTACAGGAGTATATAAAAGATAAGAGGTGGGTGTTTGTGATTTGGAGAAAGTAAAAAAAGAAAATCATTTTCTAAGTGAAAATCAGTAATGCTATAAATTATTAGTTCTGTATGAGCTTTGTTGCTAAAGAGCAAAACACTTCCAAAAGTTTGATTTTTTTTTTCTTCAAAAGTTTTGTAAATATTTTAAAACAGTGGAAGAACTTATATATTGTGTATTTCTTTTATCTTGTAGTGAGGTGTTTTTTTTTAAGGCTAGATCTCTGAGGATTTTATATACCAACCTAAGTGATTCTATAATTCTGTATTAACTACAGACCCCTTCCAGCAACTCGCAAAAACTCTGCATGGTGCCCGACTCATGTGAGGTTTTTGTTTATAAGTAATTTGAGTAAGATAATGGACATGCTGCACAGGATAACAGAACACTGAAGAGTTTGTGGATCGGGAGTTTAATCCTTCCAGCCCTGCTCTGCAGTTGGTTTTGGGCAAGTTAAGTGTCCAGTTATATGAATCTGCAGCGGGAGGGGAACACATGGGACGGTTCAGACAGAAAGTTGTGTGGGAGTGTTTGCAAGAGCCTTGTTAGCTCTCATGATTTCAAAATGAAAGCATTTTAACTTTTGAGCTTAAAAATAGTTACTCTTAATTTAAATACACATTGACAGACTCCTGAAGTCTCCCAAGCACTTTTCTGCTGTGACTTAGTATGCTGAGTTATCTATTTGAGAATGTAACAATCTATCATAGTGAAATTAAAAAAAAAGAAAATCTGATCAAAGCAATTGTTAGAAATTACACTATTTGATAACATCATCTGCTGAAAATAAAGGGGGAAATGAGATCTGACAGAGGTAAAACCAGGTAAATAGCTTTCAGCTCTGCTTTTGTTATTCAAGAAGAAAGAGAAACAATAGATGCTGTTTAGAGTCAGGAGATGCCCTTCTAACCTCTGCTGCTCTTAAAATGCCTGAAGGTTATTGCATGGTTCATGGTGGCTTTTATGTTTGCAGTTCAACTTTTAATTTTCTAACAAAAGGAGATGTGGTACCAGCCTGCTGATAAACACTGTACAGAACAATCAGAGAAAAGAATGGAAAAATTCCCTCACACTTTTTTCCTCCATTTCAGTGACTGAAGTCTACTGTCATATTTTTAACAGAAGAAGAGTACTTCCTCTTATGTTAAGCTGCCAAAGCTGGAGACTGATTTTTAAAAAGTAGAGACATTGAGGATGGGATGTGCTTTTGCATTTATTAACCCCAGCCCAAAGAGATGATTTGTTTCATGCTGTTATGGGAAGTGATCTGAACATCCACAGAGGCTGAATGTATTTCAGTAAGATCTTTAATTCTGCTGCGGTGGTAAAACAAAGTTTGCTTAAATCCAGACTTCTCCGCATCAAAACTCCAGCTGCCTGGCCCAGAAGTGTTCCCACTGAGTGAGAGAAGCACCCTTTCTGTGTGAGCTGTAAAGTGGTGCACAGTGTAAGTAATGCAGAGGAGCTTCAGCCAGAGCTCTGGTCCTGTCCTTACAAGTGCTGCTTGAATTTGTTGGCGTGATCATTGCCGGTGCTTGGAATACCGTGCTTGCTGTGATGTTTTGTACTTGGATACCAGTGCCATCAGAGGAGAGAAGGGGTCAACTTCTGAAGGTATTGTTTTCAAGCACAGCTGAAAGTAATGGAATGTAACAGTTTTAGGAATGTACACCTGTGAGCATATAATAAGAGAGTATCTGTTTGTGTATTTTCACTGCTGACATTCAGATCAAAGGTCCCCTAGGTGGTGGTGGTGTAAGAAAAAGGGAAAGGGGCCACATGTCTCAGCAGCTCTGACCTGTCGTCCTGTTTGTTGTTTGCAAGTTTTCACTAGAAAATCAGTCATGAGCCTGTATCGATGAGGTGACTTACTTTCAGTTACTACATACAAATATGCAGTTCAAAAAAGTGGCAGTGATTAGAAGAAAAAATACTGTTAGCAAGTGCTGCCACTTAACTACCGAAACCAATGTCCAGTCTTGCATTGAACTGCATTGAGATATTGTCACAAGCCCTTAAAAAAATCCCATTGTGTTTTGAGGCAGAGACCTCTGGATGACCGATGCCAAAAAGGCTGACAAGTAAACTGAGAAACATCTTCAAGCCTTTACAAACACACACCAGCTGAAACAAAAAGCCAAGGAGGCATCTGTCTTCTTGCCCTTCAGCTTGCTTAAAGCTAAAGGAAATCTATCCCAAATGGAGGAGGATCCTCGAGTCCCTGGAAGATGTTTAATTAATCATCAGTTTCATCCTTCTCATTAAATGGCTTTTCTTTTCTCACATGGGCAAATTAAAAAGATGATTGCACCTGGGAGAAACAGTGACACCTGTTAAACGTTCCTCTGTTGCTGAGCATGGGTAAAAAAAGTTCGATTTAATTTTAGATATGCAGAATACATAGAGTTATGCTTGGTTTCTTTTTATGCCGGTTATGTGGATGTGTGCTGGTACATATTTGTGTCGTAATTATGTATGCTATTGCTCCTGGCAGTAGTTCTCTTCTTCTTTAACTGAACTTGCTGAAATCAGAAATACTAGCTTTTTAAAAAATTTATTAAGGTAGAGATACCTTCACCATCAGTTTTTTACGTGAGAGTTCTGACGTTATTCGTCATGTTGCTTCAGTGCTGGCACTTTGTTAGCAACGGGGAATTTCCTGCAGAATTTTCCATTGACTCAAGGAAGCCAGCAGCCACACTGTTAGACTTTTGCATGGAAATCTGAATGTGGATATGGCATAAAGGAAACTGCTTATGATTTTGGGTGCATGTTTGGTAAGAAGTAGTAAGCCAAGGGTGTTGGGTAACTGCGGTCATCAAGAGCTTAGTTTGGTGTCTGTTCTCAATGTGCATAAGACCTCTTGCAATCATTTTTTAACATGTTGTGGAAAGTTACCAGTGCTTTGATGATACACATTTTTCTTTCCCGATGGGCTCTGCAGCTCCAGTTTGCTCTGGATGAATTCCTGGGGCACTTGGTTTGCTTCCTGGACTCAGGCCTGGGAAATCTGTACCTTACTAGGAGATAAAGAGGGTTGTTTGGACAGTTTGACTTAAGATATTATTTCTGAGACAGAGATTGAGATCGAGTCCTTATTTTGCTTTACCCAGATTTATTCCACACAAAATCACAAGCTGGGTATAATTTGCAAATGTTTGCTTTAGTTGCAAAGTTTTCACAGTGTGTTCTCTCAGTCGAAGGGTGGGGAAAATATGCGAGAAGGCCTGTGACAGCATTTTACACAACCCTTGGCCACATGGTTTTGTTTTATTTTTGTTTTCTGTTGGCAGGCACTAAAGGGGGTGTTAATTCGTGGCCTGCTAATTTTGCTTAGGAGGTCTATTCAGCCAGCAGCACAAAGAAAGCCTTGCCAGCCTTGCTGTTGCCTATGGCAGCTGTGGCGCAAGAGCAGCAAGTGCTGCTCCGATCACAAGGCTGGGCTGTTATTGTTCGCTGGCAGTAAAGCCTTCAGCTCAGCTCCTCCTTTGCTTGCCCACTGCATCTTTGGAGAGCAGCAGCATGCTTGCTTGTCAGCTGGTGGTACTGTATGCTTGCTGTGTCACCCCTCCGGTTTTTTGGGTTGTCAAGCTAGGTGAAGTTGGGACTCGACTTTAAGGTGGTGGTGCTGCCCCATGCATTTCAAAGCTACATGGTAGGACCTAGTTACCTTAAAGATTGCTTTCTGAAGCTTCAGCCTGAAGAATGTTTGCCTTCAGAAGTAACCCCTTTAATTTTCCCACCATTACACTGACTGTGAGTGAGGGTGGTGAGATGTTTACATCCTGAACCCTGCCCCAGGCCCTCAGTTGTATCTTTGGCCCATCTTCAGTCATTTGGCCAAGGTGGCATTGTTCCAGAAGGTGTAGGTCCACAAGAGCTTAAACTCCCTCTTTCCTTGCAGTTCCTGCCTTCTGTCTTGCTCTAGAGCTGGCTCACAGCTGATCCTGTGCAAGCCACCATACAGACCCCAACCTGGAGAATAAGCCACAGAAAATCAAGAAGCTTTCTGCAGGGTCGTCTCCCCAAACTGGCTTTTCACAGCAGTGAACCAGGTCCGCCACCAGCAGCGAAGGTGTGGTGGGAGCAGACAGCCTGGACAAGGGGGAGTGGTAGCAGAGCCCTAGCACCAACACAATTTAGTTACCTTTTAAAGTATTGTGAAAATGCAGCTCTTTCCTAGCACTGTGGTTATTGCCCATATTTCTAAGCAGGAAAGCCTTTTAATTGTTTTATCACATGCCTGAACACATGAGAGAGCAAGATGAAAGCCTAACATGGTTAGGCATCACTGTTAGAGCGGCTGGGGGAGGTGTCTCTTTTAAATGTTATCAAAATCCTTGTTGTTGTCAGTGCTGAGAGCTGGTCTGTATTGTCATATTATTTTTCTTTATATTTCAAGATAATATATCAGTGCAGCAGACTGGGAAACTTAAACACAAGGAGCAAGGGTGCAGTCTGTCTAGCTCTGTGTGTCTCCAGTTCCTGCTCTCTTATAAAAAAACTTAATACCATAGCAGGCATTTTTGGCTAAGGAAAGGGGTCTATTTACAGTATTTACGTAAATATTTTTTTCTGGAGGAAATGCCAGTCACTGTGCTTCATACTTTAGGTGATTAGCCAGTGGGAGAAAATGAGTTTGTTGCTCTTTAGCTTGCTAAAAACAATAAAACACATTCTGCTTATGTTTTTGCCTTTCAAATATCAGAACTTTTCATCTTTTTTTTTTTTCCCCCTAAAACAAGGCTAAAGAACTAAAATAGGAGCTGTCTGAGTTTGAAATTGGTAATGATAAATATTTTATAAAATTTATTTTCATGTTTTGGTAATCAGCTGGAATGTTGAATAAATCAAAACACCAAAACCTGAATGTGCTACATGTATAACTTTAAAAAAGAACAAGAAAAATTTGATTAAAATACCTTGCCCTGACAGTTGCTGAAGTTTTCGTCTCTTGATGTATGAAATGTTAAAAGCCAGCAAAAATACCTAGTGAGACAGAGAGTTCAATGAGAGGAGGAAAGAAAAAAGCTAAACAATAGAGACAAGTGGATTTTGATACAAAAATAAGGACAGCAACAAGTGCAATGCCTTCTGTCTTCAGAATAATGTTAAAATTAGTATAAATTCCATCCTTGGAGGGCTTTGTCATATTACAGTGATTCACAGGGTAAAGCGATTTTTATATATTTTGCTTATATTTAAGGGAGATTTCTCTCACATAAACAAAGTAACACACACTCAAAGACTCTTTCTGCCTCATTTAAACACCCCACCTTATCAAAACTCCATTCCCCTGAGTGATGGATCTCGGCCCTGGACGGGAGAATGAAGTATTCAATTACCTTATTTTCATGTGCTAATGAAGCAGAATGTGGCTTTAGGGGTTTTCTTTTCAGCAAGGTAGCCTGTTTGGTTATGCACATGCCGCCTTCTTATGTTTCCTTCCGTGTCCCTGCCTAGGCTCAAGCGGTGCCCTTAATGGGCAGCAGGGGCTAATCCTCCTGCCTGACTGCGAGCCTTGGCCTTCTGCAGCCCAGCGGGAGCTGCCCTGGCCTGTAATTAGCCCAGCCATCAAGCCGAACCCTTCGGCTCGAAAATATTTCTTTTGGCACCTCTTGCAACCAACTTCATATACCGAAAATCCGTGACGGGTGGTTGTTTTGGGGGTTTTCCCCTTGCTTTTTCTCTTGCTCTGCGGAGTGCTGGTGTGAGCCGGCAATTCTTCTCAGCCAGCTCCGGTAACTCCGTCCCTCCTCAAACGGGAAATGTAGGGAAAACCTAGAAGCTGTTCTAGGTGTTTGCCGTGGTTTGCTCAACTGAGCTTAAAACTGTGGGTACGTTTGTGACTGAGAGTCAGATAGTAAAGGGTATTTTTTATAGCAATGTTTGCTGCTGCTGCTGCTGATGTAGGAAAGGCATGTATTCAGCTCACACGCTTCTCAGTACTGGCACATGCTCCTCTGGCATCCTCAGCTTTACTTTCATGAGGGATACTGGTTGAATAGGTAGGCTCGCTCGTACCCTTGATGTTAAGCTTTTACTTAGTGCTTGGAGGAAATAGAGTGTTCAAAAGTGTTCAGTGCTTTACACAATTGCTCCTTAGCTGCAGTTGCATGTCCTTTTAGCACCAATGAAAAGAAACACATTTTGATTTTTTTTCTAGCAACTGTATGCTAGGAATTACTGTGTCAACTTCACCCCAAGGGATGATGGGGAAAAAATAGCCATAAAGGAGTTAAGAGTTACTCACTTCCAGTTATGAAGATGAGGAATTGGAAAAAGACAACAAATTTTCCCTTATTTCTTCCCCCAAGGAATGAAATAAAAAAGCTTTACAAGGTACATTGCAACCTATGCAAGTTTGGAATTTCTTTGTGTGTGTGTGGAGACTTCTGAAGAAAGCACAAAAATGACTTACGTGGTTGTAGTAGGTGTAAAAATAGTCACCTTCTATTCTCCTAGTAGGTAAAAGGAGGAAGTGTAGTAGACACTGAGGATTGTGTAAGGTGCACCACGCTGCTTGGCATTCTGGTTTCTCCTGAAGACAGAAAGAAATGTGTGAAGACAAAACTTGGATATGTTTTTGATACGCCCTTTCAAAAAGGTACTGAAGTTAGTGTAGTGGTTTAGTCCAGTCAGGAATTACAGGTGAAACTGTTAGGAGGTAAAGGATTCCTCAGCTCTCAAATCCTATTTAAACGTAGCTTTAAAAAAATAATATTCCAAGCAGTGTGTGTTAAAAGCAGGGAGAGATCAAGAAGCAGTCCTGTTCATAGAGGGTACCTGGCCAGTAGTTTGAAGTTATGTATGTTCAGGCTGCTGGGGGGAGATGGCTGGAGAAATGCGCAAGAAAATGAGGTAACTTAATAACACACAATGTACCTGAAGTGCATTGCAAGCCAGATTTGATCAATGCAGTGACATGACCAGTTCCTTTCCATGAAGGTGAGGCCAATACCATGTTCTGCTGTAGCTGGTCTCAATATGGCTTTTGTGCAAACATCCCAGCCAGAGCTGCTCCCAGGAAATTCACCTCGTGTGAAGGAAATTCCCCGCATGCTTCCCCTACTCCAGCCTTCCTCTGCTTGGAGGGGAATTTCCATGCCTCCCCCTTATCTCTTGCCTATCCTATCTCCGAAGTGTGCTGGGGAAAAAACAAGGTGTATTTGGAGCCCTGCAGAGTACTGGCTGCCTTTGGCAACCAGAGAAGGATACTGTGATCTGGCCAAAGTCACAGCAGCTCTTTCATCCCTCAAATTTGGGCACAGACAAATAGAGCTTTAGCTAAAGCTGTGTAAAGGGGGTTTTCATGACAAATAACTTTGCCAGTACGTGCTGTTGTGTAAAGCAAAGCAATTAACTTGGTTGGTTATGAATTCAGTTTGTTGTTCTGGTTAAGTGTTGGAGAGTTTTCAGCTGAAACTTTTTTAAGCTTTTAATTACTTTAATCATTCTCAAAGCATAGCATCTCAGACCGTCCCTTTTTGAAACAAAGCATGTATTTGTAAAAGTACTCAAACTTTCTTAGGGAACACTTGATACTTTTTTTGGTTCACACTGCTTAACATTATTCATTCATTCCAAAACAAAACTTTTACAATGTGCAGAAAAAACCCCCACCTCCTGCCTTCTTAACTGGTTTTGAGACAATTCTCCTCCTTCCCTCCACTTCCTTTTTCTATGTCACTCTCTTGGATCTGAGTAAGTAGTGTCTGGTATCTCAGTGTGGCTTGAATTTACTGAAGCAAACTTTCCATAGTTTTGAAAAACATAAAGGGAAGCAATGTAGCAGAATGTCACCTGAAAAAGTAAACTTAGTAATAGTGCACTTGGCAAGAGCAGATACTTAACGTGCACTCAAAGCTAGTAGCAAATTAAAATTAGTGATAAATGACACGTCTGTCTTCTAAAATTGTAATTCTTAGAATTGAAATAAATATCTTCTTTAGCTACTCTAGGTTTCAGCCTATTTCCCATGTGTTTCTCAGCTGAGAACATACCACCAAAGTTACTCTTTTTAGCTCACTTTCTGATTCTCCCACCTCAGTACGCTGGTGAACCTTTAAAGCTGGAAACACTGCATAGGTCTTTGTTTCCATGAGCATGCTTATTAAGTTCTTTAGAAAATTGTAAGCTGGTGTGTTTTGGAAAACTCTCAGAAAAACTAGATTTTTTCACTACTTTCAATTTTAGATTGATGATGACAGGAAATAGAAAAAAAACATTTTCTGGTGGTAGAGGAAGTACCTTCTACATTATTTTATATTGGGAAATACTTTGAGTTTGTCTTACAGTGTATTATATATAGTATTTATATATACATAATTCCTGGGCATGACTTTTTTTTGTGGGAAGCAGCTATCTTATTAAATCTCATCTCACTTAGGAGGGAACTGTGGAAGTTGCATGATCATGCAGTGTAACTTTTGTATATAATAGGTATGTACAGCATAACTACTGAATTTGGAGTATTGAATTGCAGTATTCAGTGCCTAGCAGTCTATAAGACAGTTGTATTATTGCTTCAGAGATTCAGTCCTCCTGGCAGTCCTCCTCCTGTCTGGGTATATTTAGTATAAAATTTCTCTCTTCTAAGAAATATAAAGCAAACAGTGTCAAAATCCAAGCAAAACAAGGAAGAATTGATAGTGCAAAAGTAGCAAAAGTCATCTCAAGAAGAGAAGCCTTCCCAGTGAACTGATTACAAATCTAAGATTAGCATTTACACAATCTTGCTTTTTGTATATCAGAAAACTTATGCAGATATAGGGGGCCATGGAGTTACACTGTGGCAGTGTAGGCAGACGTGTCTTGGGGAAACTGAAAGCACTTACAGCTAAACCCTTATCACTGCATTAAATTCAACCTGCTAAATGTTGTGCATAAATAATCATAGAGCCACTCTTAGGCTGTCGTGTGTTTGATTTCACTTCAGCTTCTGTGTAATCTTAAGGACTTGAGCAAGTAAAGCCATGCCTGTAGCCTGTTCTTGAGGTGACCAAAATATGGTAAATGTCAGAAATCCACATCTGACATAAGAGGTCACACGCTCTTTACCGAGCGCAGATGAAGAAAAAGGGCTCTTTGATGTGGCTCTAGTGTAGTATCAGCTTTGTCTGTAACAAGACCTTTGGGCTTCAAACTTTATTTTTTGTTTAAAAGGCTGTACTGTTGGGTGGAAGGGCTGATACAGGCTTATCCTTCCTGTCCTCTGCAGCCCCACCCACCTTCTGCACCTCTCTGGTGACCTCTGTTTTGGCTCGCCTGAGTCTCAGCCAGTCCTCATCCCAGCCCAGTCACCTAAACCCCCAGATAATCCCATTCCAGTGCATAAACCAGAGCAGCCATAACAGCAGTAAATAATTGCATAGCAGCTGCTTATTGCAGACATACCCCCATTGCAGAGGCTGATGGACATCAAATGCTGCTGCCCAGAGAGCAGCACCTCAGGTGGCAAGGAGTGCCTTGGTGTCTCCCTCTGGTTCCCAGCACGCATAGCAGTTTCCATACTTACAGAGTTTAATACTTTGCTGAATGTATACCTCTTCTTAATATTAGCATTGCCATTCACCCCACTGCTATTCATACCTGTTTCTGTGCCTGAGGCAAGACCTGCATAGAACATAAGGATCCCTCTTTCATGCCGTTTTCCTTCACAGTCCTCATTTGCCCTGGCATTTCCTCACTGTAAAGGAGTTTGTTTTGATATACCTGATCTGACAGCATAAGACAAGACAATGCCCCTCTTTGAGTCATCATTATTTACAAATTAGACTTCTATCCTTGGATATGTGACCATGGTAAATCTTCTCATGTTGTATTGTAGGTAATGGATGCAGCAGGAAAATGTTAAAGGATAACATAACTAAGTGGGGCATCTTACTTGCCTTTCTGCTATACTTCTTTCACATTACTGCTGTCTTTGAAGTACCTTTAAGTTTTGGATTAGGTATTCTGCTAGGTAAGAAACATCCTTCCCATCACATTGCTGTAATTAAGTTGTTACATGGATCACTGGTCCTCATACTTCAGCCATGAAATGGTGTTGGCTGGTTTGAGTAGAAATCCTCAGCTCCTGCATGTGTTAGGGTAACCAGTCAGGGATGCATATGGTGAGGGTGCTGACTTCCTTCAGAATTCAGGCTGTCCATGAAGATGGCAGAAGGTAGGATTTTACAGTTAGTTAAGGGTGTGCTCAACTTGATTATTCAAAGTGAAAGGGATCTCACACATTATCACACCAGAATAGTCACTGTTGTGGTGCATGCACTGGCATGTTTTCTCACTGCAGAGATTTGGGGTGCAGGGACAGAAGGGTTGCCTTAAGAACTTTGCCTTCCCTGGCCCTCACTGCACCAGGAGCCAGAGCAGAGCAAAATAAGGCATAAAGTTTGCACTGGAAAAGCACTTTCAAAGCCTGGGCTTCCAGTATAGGTTTCAATGGTGTTTCAGCTGTGAGGTTACTAAGGCATGGCACCTGTGAACTGGTGGTAATAGGTATTTCTGCTGTCCCATTTTCTGCGTCTCCATCCTAGAAAATGCTGATATTCCTAACTCTGCCTTCACTGGTGTATAAAAATTGTTAGTGACTGGTTATGTAGTGTAACTACTAGCATGGCTGTGATTGGTGAAAATGAATATATTTGGACTTGAGGTGCCTGTCACACTTTTGCTGTGAGGAGTACAAGAGTGAAAAGAGCTGGCTGAGGTGTGCCTCAAGTCCCCTCCTCCCACCCCATGGACCCATGGGACAGTGCTAGAGTGCCAGGTAGGGCACTCTGCTCCTGGGGTGGAGTGTTGTCACCTTTTATTCACCTTCTCTGATTTTTCAAAACATATGCAGAGCACTTACCAGGCCATAAAAAATACACTATGAGGATTTGCCACAAGTAATTGCAGCTGCCAGAGTGAAAAATGCTGTCTTTGTGAGCTGGTGATACTGTATTTAGAGGGAAGTGAGCTGCTTTGGTTTTTGATGTGATGTTTACCCACTACCTTACAAAACTCATTGTAAAGGAGGGAAAATTCCACTCTCTGAGGAGAGCCTTCAAAGAGGGGTGTGTGAGGCAGAACTGCCCACTCACAATGTCAGTGTGTTGCCCAGACTCCATCCCCCTGCGTGGCTGTGAGCAGAGGAACACAGGCCTCCCCCCTGTCATTTGCTCAGCAAATGGAGAAGGAAGATGCCAGTGGGAAAGGCAACCACTGTGGTTCTTGCACTGGGATCTGGGCAGCAGGTGTTCTCCCAGTGACTGCCTGCCTGCCTGCCTGCCTGCAGCTGGGGCTGTAAGCTGTTACAGATACTGAAACACGACAGGCAGAGGGGTTTCAGGAAGCAGTCTCTTCATTTGTGTCCCCCAGACTCCACCTACCCCTGGTAAGGTCTGTGCTAAGGAAAACAGGGCTGTTTATCAGGTCTCAGGTGTTACTTGCCAGCCAAGCAGCTGGGATTTCACAAATATTCCTGTTGTTTGTTTGCATTTAAATAAGGCCATTATTAATTGTGAAGGAGGTATTAAAGCAGGGTCATATCTCCTGGCAAATTAATCCACTGTGTAATCCATTACTTTTAGTTGTATGGTGTAATACCTTTGTGTGGTAAAGCATTAGCTGCATCACATGTTCATGTTGAAAATCAGTTTGGTCAGTTCTAGATTTGCTGTATAGGCACTCCAGACCACAGTTCACATGAAGGACTGCCTCTCTAGCTATTGTCCTGGGAATTGCTCCTCCATACATCAGAAATCTGGCTTACCTAGGTCAGGAACAAAAGAGGGGCTGATAGAAGTCGCTCATCACTGTTAGCCATGAAACAGACATGACCTTGTTTGTTTTGAGCTAATTTTCGGATGAAGAAAGCATTGACATTTCTTTCCCCTCTTTTTAGATTGATGGGTGGAAGCAGTCCTTGGGATTTGGCTATTTTCAAAACAAAATATTTGACCTGAAAGGTAATATTTATAGCAGGCAGCTAATAGGAAACATGCTCGCCCTTTCTCTGTGTCTCTTGTGTATGTGTGTATGCGCACTTTGGGCTCCCTCCCGGGCCTGACCTCTGCTGCACTCCATGCAGCTTCATTGGCTTCACCTTCCATTCCCTCCTCCTGATGGATGAACCACTGGAAGCCGTGGGGTTCGGTATGCAGGGAAGCAGGGTGCAGGAAGTTCATGGCAGCCCCGTGCCATTCCGATCCTCTGCAAATGTCCCTTCCTGCCGGAGTGATGGATGGTGTGGGGCTTCTGCGTCAGTCACTTGTGAACTCTGAAGGTCACCCGGGACAGCGTATTCTCCCTCTGGAAAGAGACCCTGCAGGGATGTTGATTTAGTGACATCTAGCAAGGACTGACCCTGTCAGTCGGTGCAGTAATGTTGGGAGGGGGGGAATGGTGCTAGCGTTGGGTCACTGGATCTAAAGCAGGAGGAAATGATAGCTGGCCTCTAGCAGCCTCCTCTGGGCTGCTGATTGGACCTGGCAGGTGGGAAGGGGCTATTTTGGGAGAGGTATCTGGCTGAAGGAGCAACTGCAGCCACAGCTCTCTCTTGCAGCAAGTGCTCTGCATTTAAGTGAGGACTGGGTACTCATCTGCTTTCAAACAGGCGCTTTCTGGTTTTTTTTCTTCAAGGTAAAAATATCAGGGGGGCAGTAGGTCTCGAGGGAGCTTAAAAATGTCCATGTAATTAGAAATCGTGCCTGCAGTTTTTTGGGCTCCTGGTTCCTGTGAAGTTTGGATTTGAGCAAATCAACTTTTTTCATGTTTGGACCCCTGTGCATGTCAATAAATCCGTCATTGTGCAGTGAGGATTTGCTGTGATGAGGTGTGGCTCAGTGGGATTCAAGGTGAGCACAGGACAGGCAGTGAGGTGCCTGTGCATTAAAATGAATAATGAGCAGAAGCAAACCTGTTGCAAAAGCAGCATTTGGAGTGAGGTGGGAAGAACCTGGGCTGAACCAAATACAGGTCTGGTCTCTCTTTTCAGACTCTGCCTGAGATGCAGTGCTGGTGGCCTATTTACCATTGAGGCATTTGTTACACTCTAGTCTGGCCATAGCTGCAAGCTTCACCACATACTTGAAAACACATTCTATTTTTTCCAGTCAAAATTGCTGATACACCAAACAGCAGTGACTTCAGAACAGCTGGAGACCCAACAAAAATATCCTGCGTTCCACAAATGTCACAAAGTTCCAGATTTTGGTTCAGCCATTATGAGTTCAGAAGGAGAGATCATATTCTAAGCAAGTTGGAATTTGAGTGAATTTCAGCTGACTATTTATTAAAGCTCTATTTAGACTGGGCTGTGATGAGGCTGGATTGCAGAGCTACAGGCTGCGATCAACACTCAGCAGGAGGTTATTTAGATTAAATACCAACTGTCTTGGAATGGTGGGAAAAGTTTCAGACAAAAGTTTTATTTACTGGGTTTTTGGACAAAGCTGTGGGATTGCAGTAATATTTTAGGAATTCTGCTGGACGGATGGTGTTCATTCTTGAAGAAATACTCTTTTTGCATTGCAGTGTTCTTAAATTCAGTTACTCCTTTACATGTTCTCTGATGAATACGGTTCATATCCAATTTGCTCCCCTCCTTTATCTCCTTACTGTGAGAATGTAATCATCCTTTTGCTTTCTTTCAGTCTACTTTTTTTTTTTTCTGCCAAGAGAAAAACAAGACAAGGGAGAAGACTTTTGGGGGGGGAGGGTGGAGGGGTAAGCATGACAATTCTCTCATTTTTCTTGAGGTTTTTCTCCCTTTTCCCACTTTATTTTTCCATTTTTCATGCTGACCTTCCTTCTCACCTTTCCTTTTCCTGTGTTCTCTAAAGGGTGGGCTTGCTCCTCCCTTCTCATCTACTCTTTTATTTTTGAAAACAAGAATCATGACTGATTGTTTTTTTCCCCTCATCATTTATCTACTTGTCCACACCTGTTTCTTTCACTTTGGTTTCCTTCAAGTTTCAGCACGCATTTTCCCCTGTTCTGCCTTTTGCTTTTCATTTCTCCTCTGTGATTATGCCAGATCCCCTGGTCCCCCCTCTCCTCCTTTCCAAGCTGCCAGCCCTAGGCTTGCTTTCCCCTGCCCAGCCCCAGCAGAGAGGACTTTGCAGCTTGGCTGAGCAGCCCCTGCTGCTGTTGCAGTGCCAGAGACAGACTCGTGCCTTTCTGTTTCTCCCGGCACAGTGGCATTCGGTTTTGAGCACTAATGTGATTTGCATCGCTTTTATTTTGGGGTCAGCCCTTTTGAAAACTAATGCATGTAGGAAGAACTGTAATGACTATGTTGCAATGTTAGGCTTGAACTACATAAAAGAGGGTCCACTGACTTACTTTCAGAATGAGTGCACAGTGTATAAAAATCACAGAGAGGAAAAATGATACTCATGCAGTTAATGTCCCTGTAAACAGAATGAGTGATTCTGTAAACAAATGTGGCAAGCGACTCCCTGAAATTAAGAAAAATGCATGTTTCCTGTAATACCATTTCATGTTTATACAGGGTGTCTTGTCTTTTTTTGGCTCCATAGAGTAAGCAATACAAAATACTGGAAATTATAGTTAGACCATTAAAGGTCTCCAGCCTTTCTCACTTACGCAAGTAAGTGAGATTTCCTGTTTCTCATTGTCACCTGACTGCCATGATGGAGGTATTTGGTATAATTATTAATTTTATCTAAAAGTTATTTCTTCTTTTTTTTTTTTTTTCTCTGAGGCTTTCTCAATTGCCACAAAATTGTCCTGAAATTAGTTTTAGTAATTAGTGTATTCCTCTTGCCTCAGTTACTTGTCTTTTATTGGAGCTTGGAGTTTCCAAGTAAGACCATGTCTACCAAAAGAGTCAGTGAAGCTATGCAGTCCTTGTCACACAGCAGTGTGAAATAGGTCACAAAGGGCTTTGGCTGCCATGGGCTAGAAGCAGCTGCCCTCCCAAAACTACAGTCACAGGTGTGCACTGTACATCAGCAGGGAAGTGACTGGAAGGCAGAGGCCTTGAAGGCACAAGCTCATCAAAAAGATACAAATGCTAGAGCAAAATGAACTGGCCCCATGGCCAGTGCTTAGCAGATGGATTGGAGGGAGATACAAAGACCAAAATATTTTGGTCTTAGAGGTGCAGTCTGAAAGGCTTATGTGGGAAGCATGTCACTGTGTTAGGCAAAGATGATTCAGGCTTCGTACAATGGAGGCACTTTACATTACTAATTTAAACAAAATTCAGCAATACAAAAATTATAAATTTTCTTAAAACTCGAAATATTTGGATCAGAATTTACTCAAGCTCAAACTGAAACTCTTATTTGATTTTCCAACATTACAGTG
Organism: Chaetops frenatus; assembly: GCA_013400775.1. Classification (NCBI taxonomy): domain Eukaryota; kingdom Metazoa; phylum Chordata; class Aves; order Passeriformes; family Picathartidae; genus Chaetops; species Chaetops frenatus. The sequence continues at coordinate 876,549 of VZTR01004087.1, forward strand.
AAACCAAACACTCATTAAATCACTGTAACAGTATTTTATATCCTTAAGCAGTCTGCAGAAGTTCTTGTTTTCAGAAAATAATTTCACCAAAGTTATGTTTGTCATCTGTACTTTGCTAAGTAGGTTAATCAAATTGTAATTTAGTATCTGAACCACAAACACCTCGCAAAGCTCTCTGGTTTCGGGTCTTACATACTAGTTACTTTATTTCCATCCTGCCTAGCATAGAAATAATACTTTAAAGGTTATAGCTTTTAACCAGAAACCATAGGTGAACAATCTCAAGACACATAGCATACTTCATAATAGTGTGTCCTGCAGACCCTTGCAGTGCTTAGGCACAGATTATTTCTTCCTGCACCTGTCTCATGTGGCTTTTGCAGAGGCTCCCATATAGACATTTTCATCTTTGCATCCTGACGATGAAGAAACTGAAAATACCCTTTCTATTTAGTTTAAAAATATGCCAACAGACATTGGGAAACTAGTATTATTAAAAGGGACAAAATATGCATGGGGGGAAAGAAAAGCTTCACAGGTACTTGGTTTGTGCAGCACTCCAAATATCACAAGTGGTGCAAGTGCAAAATAGATATCAGTGAGCTTCTCATGAGTTGTTTTCTGCAGGGTAGAGAGAGTCACTGATCCTTAGCTGGTGTTCTTGGACTTACACAGCTTCCTCTTTCCAAGGGGCTTCCTTGCAAAAGCTGTGATCAAAAGGGCAAACCTTCTCAGACAGTGCTGGATTACAGTGATTTAGTAATGATGCCTGGCCAAGCTGTAGCTACCACAGGAACGTGTATTATGGCAGCTCTGGCTTCTAAGCAGTTGAATCCACATTTTCAGGAAGTTCCTTCAGAAATGTAGTTAGTGCATCTCTGTTTGAAAATGTTTAAATAAAATTTTAAAGTAGTTTGGGATTTTTGCTCACAGGCTCTGTGAGCACTTCTCCATGTCTCCCATCAAAATTCCCAATGAGGAAGGTCGTTTAAGATGTGTACTCCTCTACTGTTGTAACATCTCTGGGTTCCAGAGAATTCAGCATAAAACTGTAATAAATGTGATTATTAAAGCAGACAAGCAGAATCTGGAAATTCAAGTACACATCTCAGTTGCTAAAAAGATTGCACATCAGCAATTAAAAAAAAAATCTTATACAATGAATTTGTCTTTTGCTAATCTAAAGAGAAACACGTTTGTTCTTCATATAAACAAGCAGCTAGAGCTACCTTCCTATTTTGGATTTGATCAGTACATCACAGAGTTTATTTTCCAAAATCCAATAAAACCGATGGGAAAAATTCTTTGAAACTCATTAAATGAACCCTAATATATATAATTTGAAATGTGGTTTCCCTGTCTGTACAAGCTGTTTGCACGCCATGCTATACTACTGGTCTAGCATCTCCTAGATGAGGAAAAAGTGATGAATAATAAAGCTGCAGTTTTCCCCAGTGTAGGGGTGACTGCCCTAGCAGAGATTTCTAACAGTCCAAAGAGAACTCTTGAGAAGGCATAAGACAATTATTTATTGTGGTAGCCTGTAAGTCTAAATAATAACTCTTCAAATTGAATGTAAGGGTCCCAAGTCATAGCTTAGTAGCAACTCCCAGGAGGATATTTTACATCTCAGCTGAAAATAAAATTCTAAATTTTCTTTTCTGTGAATTTCTGCAAATAACATATTCAGGTTGTGGCTGTGTCCTCTCTTACAAATTTGGTCCTGTATTCTGACTCTGAAAATATGGCAAAAGTGAAATTGGGAAACGTACAACTTCGCCATGTATTGAGATAATGGATTTTATTTTCAATCATGAATTTTGAGTCAAGATCATGAAATAATGTAAATTTTTAAGCCATCGCAAATTTCACAGCACATACAAAAATCACACAAAGTTGATTTATAGCTTATCAATTGCAACATTATCAGGAAGATGTTATGTGGACCTGAATCTATTTGGTGCACTCAGAGTAGCTCTGAACAACAGATTCTAACATTAAGGTCAAAAAAATAAGAAGATACACATATCTCTGTCACTGTTAATTTGATACTGAACTGCAATAGATTTATGAAAGAAGCTAAGTGTGAGAATCATTATTTCTAGAAAAGGTACTGCAGGAAATATCTGAGAAGTGCTGTGGGGTTAGCACACTTAGGACAAAAGGAAAAAGTATAGGTTCAATTGCACATATAAAGCATTACTTTTTTCTTTTTTTTTTTTTTCCCATCTAGATGAATATATTGTTTTTAGATGACGAGAGATGTAACTAAGGCTCCAGTACTGCAAACCTTCAGTAAGATTGCCCATGGCAGCAAAGCAAAGTATACTCATTTGTCAGACAATTTAGAAAGATAGTAGGAGTCATAACTGAGGGTTTTGTTTGTTTACTTGCTCATAAATGGTTTATTTTGGGCTGATTTTAGGTTGGCTGTGTGCAGAGGGCATCAAGCCATGTTCTGAGGCAGTTCTATTCTGTTACATTTGGAAAAAAATTGCTTGGATTATGCTTTTCCCTCAAATTATTAGCAGGAACAAATGGTGTTTGATTTATCTTGCTTTTCACTTGCATAATGATCAATGATAGGGCAGAGCCTGAATTAGCTTGGAAATCACAAAACTGTTTTTATTTGACCTGACTTCTACATTTGGATAAGTTTCCTTTTCCTGCATGTAAATATCCATAAAAACATGTTGAAAATTTCAGGTCTCACCTAGTTATTCACTCTGTTGTGGCTACTGCTATCTTTATGAGTTTGATTCTCAAACACTTATGTACCAGTGTTCCACTTGATGGCTTTTTAACACATATTGTTCAAATAAAACCCCTTCCCTTTCTTCTGATTTAATGTGATATTCTTCTTGGAGAATCATGGAAATAAGAGATAGAAAAATAAACTTTTGCAATTTTTTCACTTGTGTAAGATTGTTCTCCAATTCTTGACTCTCATCTAATATTTATTAATTGCCAGTTATCTGTTAGGTAATAGATGGTCCAACACCACACCTTATTTAGGTAGGAGGCTTTCTATCCCTCTGAAGCTCAGGCAGTTAGTCATGTTACTATCATCCAGAAACAGAACACTGTTTTTTCCTATGGAAAGACTGGTAGCTGCACTGTTTATAAGCTGGCTACTAAGAAGGCGTAAAACCCCATACAGTTCTGACTGTTCCTCTACATGGAAAGTACAAAATAATTTAAGAACTGTGTTTCTCTTTTTTACTCAGGCAATGTTCCGAGTAAGATTTCAGCAGAAATCGCTTTTGTGATGCAGCAAAAAAAAAAAAAAAAAAAAAAAACAACAACCAAAACCCAAACCTGTCCAAGGACTTCACTGTCTGTCTTCTTTCTCTGTCTTTCTCTTTTTTTACATCTTGCAAGCAGACATTGCCGTTACCCAAATTAACCTCTTCTGAGTTTTTCTTTTGTCCCCTGGTATTTGGATCAGGCTTCTCTCTGGGTGGGGTGAAAAGTGAACTCTCCTAACATACAGTACAAGTTAGGTCTTTTTAAAAACAAAGACTTCTTTTAAGAATAGCTGTATTTTATTTCTGACAAAAGAAGGGAAAACACAAGTGTGCTCAGTAAATCAAGAAGTCAAATGTGTGTAATCTGATGCCAAGTGTAAACATGTATGGACTTTACAAGGCTTGCTGACACTAGATGCTCTGATTTTCCTTCATTTGAAAAAGTGCTTTTGAGTGTTCACAGTAGTGCTTGCAAGAGGCAGTCAAAATCGCAAAGTGAATAAGAGCAGGTCTATGCTACAGCTTTTGTTGAATCAAGACACTTTTAGTTCTTTATGGACACACTATTTTCTGCTTGGAGTAGCTAACGTAAATGTGGTAGATCTAGCTAGCTGCATATGCAGTGGCACTTTTTGGCCTGGCTTTTTGGCAGAAAGTTGGTTAAGTGAATACTATAAATAGCTGCTAAAGAGTCAAAATATAGTCCCTCACATACTAGCAAAACAATTTGATTTCAATGAAGGGTAAATACATAACTACCTCAGGATATTGGGCATAAAGACCACCTGAATACCCCTCCAGCACTGAAGGGCCTGAATATCTTTCTGAGTCCACTGAAGGAAGGAAAAATGGAGTCCAAAAGTGAAGGCTTTAATTAATAAAGATGTTGTCATCTCTTTACTGCTATTCTATCAGGCTGCTGCTGTAACAAATCATGGTATTACTCCATCTGTGCAGAAGTACTGCTGTAAAACTAAAATTTTTGAGGCAGCTCAACATTTGTACTGAATGTTTCAAGCTGTGTTAATTATATATCTGTAAGCACTAGTGTTAGTTGGGTAGATCCCAGAGGTCTGCCAAGAATTTTTTCAGATCATTTTAATATTAACAGTATTTTTGTAGCTGGGAATTTATTTTAAACATATCACAAGGGTTTCCAAGCACTAAAAAAATTGTGTTTGCAGCCAGTGAGTGGGACTTCTGTTCTTCAGACATATCTCTAATTACACCCCATGACTGGGGGAACGTGTGTTTAATTTTTGCTTCTTCATGAGTTAGAGTAGTTACCAGCTTGCTTTGTGGGGAGGCAAAAGTAATGACTTCAGCCCTCTCCATTTCTTCTGAGGATGGTGATGCATGTGGTGGTCTTTATTTCTAGTAAAAAGAGAGATACCGATGAAAATGCAGTTTTTCAACGCTGAGAGACAGCGTGCCCCAGAGTGGATGCTCTGAACTCCCCAGCACACAGGGAAAGGGAAAGATCCAGGGGGATATTACAGCACCTTTCTTCCTCTGCTGAGGATTTGTTCAGCTACCACGCGAGCTCCAGCAACCGTAGGACCGCTCCAGCACTTCTGAAAAGTTTGGCACCAGAAGCCAGCTGGAGGAACGCGTGACTTGCAGCTCTGGAGAAGCGTGGTGCCCTGCAGGGGGCTGCAGTGGTGGCTGGGGACCGCTGCACTAAGCCAGTGCCCCTAATGTGGGAATTCCCTGCACGGGCCTGCCGGCAGAAAGAACCCAGCCAGATGCTGGGTTCACCCCACCTGGGAGTCAACCCTGCCGCAGGCAAACTCCCACCTGCCCCACTCTGGACACGTGAAGCAAATGTAATACTAGCCAAGGCCCCAGCCCTAAAAACCTCCCACCAGTGCAGTGAAACTAATCCCCTCTCTGTAACCATCCAGAGGGTTGTGGTGGCTCCTCGGGAAAGAGGGAAGGGAAGGGAAGGGAAGGGAAGGGAAGGGAA
>VZTR01004087.1:881819-929713 GCA_013400775.1 Chaetops frenatus
AAGGGAAGGGAAGGGAAGGGAAGGGAAGGGAAGGGAAGGGAAGGGGTGTGCTGCTGCCTGCCTTTCCTGTGACATCAAATCTGAGGGGCACCTTCCAAAGAAGGGTCTAGAAATGCCTAGATGGATTCATACAGTGCTTTGCTTTCCCTCCTATCCTCTGCCAAGTTTTTTCCATGTAAAATAGGCGAACTGGCTCCTCAAAGTCACTTGGATGAATATAAACTCTCGAAAGTGTCACGTAGCCCTTGGAATAATTCCAAAAAAATCCCAGCTTATTTGGAAAAACTGTTCCTTGAAAGAAATGCACAAACATTGGTCTGGATCCAAAGCCATGAAATCAACAGAAAGGCTCTCCTTACAGAGGGCTTTGGATCTGACTGACCCACTGGTGGCTATGACCAGAACAATGGTCTGTTACAATAAATGATTTTTGGATTCATGTTTTCCTGATGCCTGCAAAGTTTTGGTAAGAGTAGAAAGAAAAGAACAACCTTCCAGTGAAATTTCCTTCTCTTTTCCAAGCTCTTTGAAACTATAGTTTGACTCTTATTGTTCTATTTGGAATGCAGTATCTTTTCTTCTTTCTTTTTACACAGATTACAGATATATTGTGACCATTTAGAAGGAAGAGTGACTTAGCTGTGCCAAGGACTTGCTTTTAATTTCCTTTTTTGTTTGTTTCTCTAACTGCTCGTTTCTTTTGATTACCTGAATCTATAGGTCATCCTAGTTTATATACCCATCAGATAGAAGAGACAGAGAGAACAGCAGGGACTCAAAAAAAATTCAAATATAACCCTAATGTTCTATATCTTGAGTTCTTCTATGTGCTTTTGCATAGCAGAAGCTTGAAACTGCATATTTGCTGGTGCCATTTGCTTGGCATTCTTTTGGTTTTTTCTATCATTTGGCTTTGGGTTTTTTTTACCGTTAACAGCAGACACAGTGCACTTGCTTTGTCAGAAAACCACAGCCTTCACTAGAAGTGAGTTGCTAAATGCAGTGGAGAGCAAAGCATTGGTCTAGAGGTTGGAGAGAGAAGTTTATTATGTCTTAGGGTATTATGACAAAATATTTTACCTATGAAAAAACACAAAAAGATTTAAAGCAGTTCAGAGAATATGGGGTGTTTAGATTATTGCTTGTAATATTATCAAACTCTAGCTTTCAAGAACTGTAAGTCAGGTTGTGACTTTGCCTTAAAAATCACAGGTTATGAAAATAGTATTTTGAGTTCTGGTCTTGGTGCTAATAGATTTCAGTTTCAGGCTTTTTTTTGTCACCGAGGCTAGATACTTGATTTCTTTCTTTCACGACAGCTGAGATTCCTACAAAATCACTTTTTATTTTAAATGCAATGCTTTAAAAAAAGCCTGTCTTTAAAGATTCATGGTTGAATCCCAAAGATCTCACAACACTGGTCTTGCATGAAGTACAAGCTGATGGTACAAGCAGGTTTTCCAATCTTACTCTAAGAAACATTCTGTTTCTCTCCTCCTCTGATACATACCATCTTAACATCCTTAAATATTGTGCTCATGAACACGTAAGGAGCACCTGCTACCCTTAGCTGTGCAGAATGGTCTCTACTGTGCCTGCAGTGGCAGCAGGTCTCCATTGCCGAGGTCAGATTGGCAGCTCTGGCTGTGTCCCCTTCCCTCCTTTGTACTGGGAAAGGAGAAAGCAGGGGGCAAGAGGGTGCAAAGTGGCCCTGTCTGTCTCTAATTAGCATTGTTAATTAGTTGCCTTTTCCCAGAAGCCATACAGATGGTGGAGGGGTGACAGTGGTAATAGGTTTTCCTATTGCCAAGCCTGGAAATTTAATAGATACTCAAATTTTTCATGGGCAATAGTGCATCTGAGAAATTGATGTACTGGCAAAGAAGAAGCACTGGTTGCTCTACTGGACTTCACTGACTGACTTGCTGAGATTAAAAGTATGGCTGTAACATCTTGAAGTGTGTTTCAGAGTGATGAATCAAAGTGCACTCTTCTTTTAGACTCACAGTGAAAACAGTACTGTTCTGGAAACAGGACCACATTCACCAATAAGATCTAAAGGCTTCTATCTTAGGATGTCACAAATGGGCTCTGCTTGCTCATGCTGGAGGAAATAAGAAGACAGAAGAGAAAACGTGATCCATATTTCTGCCCTTAATTTTGAAATGGATGACTGTTTCCAGGAGAAAAGAGTTCTAGCTGGGATTGGGATATCTAAGATGGGACGAGGTTGTCTTACTGAGTCCCAAGTAAAGGAAGTTTGGCAGTCCTAAGGAAGACACACAGAGGTGATCTGAATGGTGGGGCCATGCACTCCTTTGTCCATCAGTTTTTGTAGCTGGAGCAGGACAGTAGCACAGCCCCGTCCAGAGGGACATACTAATTCCTGATTTTGCTCATTAATACATTTTAACAGCTCCTTTTTCTGAGTACATGAGACCCAATGTACAAAAAGTTCCCAAAGTGGGAACTGATGTATGCAAAGTAAAAAGCCTCTTAGTCCCCTTTGACTGTGAAAATCCATACTTGGCCCCACTTGTGTAAGTTATTGCCTCTGGTTGGGGGGAAAAAAAAATTGAAGCACTGTACTTTGGTTTGGTTGGTTTTGGCTTGTTTTTTGGGGTTTTTAAGTTTTTTTTTAGTGGGTGGGTGTTTACACTTTTGGCAAGACCCTTTTAGTGCTGAATATCCAGGGTCTACATGCTGTCATACACAAAAGTTTGTGGTTTCTTTCATACCCTGAAAATACATAATTATTCGCTTTCTGACTTTGTAATGGAGCAGTATTTTGTGTGTGTGTGTGTGTAGATGTCTTCACTTGCAGTAAATGTGGAAATAGGGAAGACCTGAGTAGGATAAACAGAGAGTCAAAGTGAATCTCAGAGGAGATAAGTGGTGAAAATGGGTAAACAGAAAGCTCCACTTCTGTGGGAAAACATGGAGGAGCTAAACCACAAACAGGAGAGGAAACAGCCAAATCTAAACAAGGAATTCAGCAGCAAGCTGCAGCAAATGTGATTTTAAAGAACAGAGTGTTCACAACAGAGGTACGTCACTGCTGAAGATGAATTATGTGAGCCCTGCTTTCCTGCTTCCCCATCCCCAGTACCTCCACGGAAAGCTCAGCCTCTCCTGTCCACCTTATTTGTTCAGTAGTGGACTTCATACGATTGATTCAGTTCTCATTAAACTGATTTACTGGGCTCGCTGGCTCTGCTCAGCTTCAGTTTATTCCTACTTTGTTTAAAATTCGGGAAGTGCTGGGGGAGGGGACAGGACACTAATGGCCATTCTCATGTAAGTGGAGTGGTAGCTGATTTATTGCAAAGGTTATAAAGGAAAAGTATTAAGTGTGTTCCATTCTACTTGGCAAAGCCATCCTGCACAATGTCCAACAAAACCCTGAGAGCACTGGTTTGTACTGAAAAAAAAAAAAAAGGGAAAAAAAAGAAAAAGGAGGAGGGGTGTGCGTGTGTGTGGAAGGGGGATGCTCCACCAAGTTGTGCTCTTCTTCTTTTGAGCATTAATTAAGACTGTAAATCACGAGCAACATGAAACAACTGTATTTGATGGAACATGGACAGTTCTGGAGTTCTGCTGTGCTTGCGCCATCAGTTTGAATACCTACACTGAAACACTAATGGGAGAGCAAACTTCAAAGAGAAATTCTGGCATGAAGAAGCAGTCTGCAGGATCATTACATGGATAAAGTTGTAAAATAGACTCCTCCGTGCAAACTGGGAAGGAGGTGGAATGAAAGTTTGAAAGGTTTATAGGAACTCGGGCTTGTTTTCCTTTCATGCACAGAGTCAGTCCCACATTAATTTGGTCTCATTTTGAAATAGGTTTGTGTATTAGTGTTTTGAATAAAATGGGGGGGATAGGAGAGTGACAGCAGAAAAAATATTGTACTTGAGTAATGAAAACCTCTGTTAATAAACTTTAAATTTTCCTTTTCTAATTAATAGTTGAGGGAGTTCTTTTGTCACATCGTAAGTAGTGGTGGGTGACATTCCCCATATTTATAGAATCTAAAGCCTAAATCTGATATGTTCACATAGTTTTATCTTCAGCAGAACATCAGTAATAGAAACTCACCCAGTAATTCCTGCAGAGTTTTCAAGTCCTAAATGAATGTGCTGAAGCTTATTTCTAGGAAGCCACTTAATCTTGTTTCAAAGGCACTAAGTAATGTAGACAACCCGCTGTGTCAGGTTATTCACTTTACTTATTTAAAAAAAAATTTAATCTTTAAAATGTATTTCTCTTTGACTTCATCTAGTTACAGTTTCTTGTTATTGTGTCTGTACTGAGCTGCAGTGGAGCTGCTCTAGTGTAGTTGAGATGATTTTTACCCACTGCGGAATATAGTCCATTTGTTCCTAATTTTCCTTTGGTGTAAAGGACTGGATGCAAGTAACATTTTGATGAAAAATGGTCTATCCTTAATAGTTAATTCACAAGCTACTCATTCCCAGCACAACATTTTTTGGTAATTACAAGTAGACTTCTGTCCAACTACTTGTCCTGGATTTCTCAAAGCATCTTTGGTTTGCCAAGTGGGGTTTGCGATGCAATTAATAACATGGTGGATTCCAGAATTGCAGATGAGGTTAATTTTCTTTCTTGTAGAATATGATACTGTAATAGAGATATTCTCTTTAGATGCATGAGATGGGAAAAAAAATTGTAAATAATAACTTAGGAAAAAAAATTATCTGGAGTTATTTATATTTAGAAATCAAGAGCCCTGTTTGCAGCAGTAGTTCCCATGCTTACCACAAAGCTGCTTCTTCCACTGACCCTATTAATTTTATGCTATGGAAGGATAACCCTCTGATGGCATGATACTATTCTGGAGACTATTCATTAATATAGATACATTATTTCTATATTTAAATGTAGCATAAATGCCTAGGCAATAAGCAGGGAAATTGAATTTGTTGTATTACAGGAATGTGCATGCTAGAGGGTTTATGGAATGAGAATTCGAGTGCCTTAAACCAAAGGTAGGGTTCAGAGTCATTGGACTTGTCATAACTTGCAGAAAGAGACAAATTACCTGTATGCTACTTAGGTTGTAAAGGAAAGTACTTCATGTTGAGGACAGTGTATCCACTACATTTCCACTCTACTAGTACTTCAAAACAGTACCTCTGCTTCCCTTAGTGACAGAAAAAACCACATTAGCTGACTTTCTATGACATTTGGGACAGCAGCTTTTTTCTTCACTGGGAAGCAGGATTGTGCTGGCTCAGCCTGCAGTGCCTTTCAGAGGCACTGAGATGGTCTTGGACACGAATAAATGTATGCTGTTTGCCAAGAAGGGTTGCACCATAGCGTGGTCATATGTTTGGAAAGGTTTACACTTGCATGTCCAAATGTAAATAAAGGGTACACAGTCTTGAACTGTACCTATGCTGGAAAAAAAATCTTGTCAGAAACTCTGGGATAACAGTAGACTCCTCTGTTTCTTCCCCACTGTTCTCTATCAACAACAACAACAAAAAAGAAATACATCATAAATGAACCCTGTGTTAATAATTCTTTTTTAAGGAAGAGATTTCAGTGTTACTATAGAATTTCATACAAAAGGCACATTCTCAACTTGCCATTGGTTTCCGTGGATCCAACCCGGTGTTTCCTACACCCAGCCAGAGTGCCTGCATTCAGCTGCTAAGGATATTGTGTGCAGCCACCATACAAAAACCCACTTTCCTTATTCCTTTGGGCACTGCTGTGTCTGGTTTGTGTTGGCTGTGACTAAACAGGTGGTCACAGGAAAACCATGCATTAAAAACTTCTGACCTGAAATGATTGGCAGATGCCAAGGATCTGTCCTGGGTTCTTTAGAGGAAGCACACATAACCCTGGTTCCCTGGTGTATGTATTCCATCAATTCTTGGATCATCTGGGAAGAATACCCAGTTCAGGGTTTAATTTTAATTCACAGATAATTTCTATGCATGGGAAAGAGTCAAATATTTCTGAATGAGAGCTGATAAAGGGAAGCAAGAACCAAGGGAGATGCTGAGCTTATCCATTTCTTACTGACATCAGATCAAGACCTAGTGTGTTCCTGGGAAACACACTCCATGCAAATTAGGTTGATGGAGTTACCAGCCAAGTGAAAGACAGGCTAGTGCTGTGCACGTTCACTTGGAAGAGAGAACATCCAAACTGAATTTCATGGCTGGCCTTTGCCTCCAGCATGACGCTGGGCAGGAAGCAGGGGTGGCATGTTTGTCACACATCTTCACATGCCAGAGTTTGAGTCAGTTCTCTCAGAGCTTCCTTTACTGTCCGTGGAGAAAACCAGCCAACATTTACAACATATTTATCAATCTCTTTCAGACATCAGCAACAGAGGAGTTTACATTTAGTCAGATGGAGCTGACACTTAGCACCAGAGTTTAGAGTGTGTTGAGATGTCTGATGACGCAGATGGATACACAGTGGGTATGTCAAAAGATGGTGGTCACTCCAGGCTATTATTTTACTCCTGAGGAGACAAAACACTCTTGACAATCAGTCTCTGAGCTGCTGGGCTAGTGATGCTGACCTACTGGGCACAGGAGCCTTAGGTGCTGCATATCTACACTGCCCTGCTGGGGAGGGTCGCTAGCAGTTTTGGCCTGACTCATCCAGCAACCTTTTGGACAATACCTGGGCACAGCTGGGGTGTTAAAGACAGACCAGGTGTCATTGCCATTGCTGGTAGGTGAGTTGCAAGCAGCCCTGTGAAGGAGTCTGAGTGGTGCTGGTACATGTGAAACAGGCCCTCCTGGGTGAGTAGTCTGCAGTGCCATAGAATGGTTGCAGCCATGTCTGTAGCCTGTGTGTCCCTGCTCCTTGTTTATTAAATCATGGCCACAGTGTTCCCTGCCTCGGAACTGTTTGTAAGCGTAACTTAAAACTTGTGGAAGAGTTCCCAGACAGGGTAGTTTACAGCCAGAGTGGTTCCTCGGTCCATTTTGCTCACAGCTGTACAAATCCTTGTCTTTATCACTGGAGAAGACTGGGGTGCAGGAAGGTAAATATGTCAGCACCTAGAAAGAGGGAGGTGGCAGCAACTACTTTAAACCAGCATTGCTGCCAGAAACTTGTTCTTCAAATGACCCCCTGTCGACTTCACCTGCCAATCCATGGCCGTCTGAATAGTTCAGTATATTGGCTTCAGGGAACCCCAGAACAAAGACTTTCCTTTAAAAACTCAGACCTTACTCAGATAAAACTCCCACTCATGCCCCAGGGAGTTTTGCATGACGAAGGATTACAGGATGGTGTCTCAGCTTTGTTGTGTGTACTGCCTGTAGCTGCTTTTTAGTTCTGTGGATGAGTAAAGGCTGTGCCCATTTACAAGAAAACTTGATTTCCGTTTGCTCCCGATCAGTTTGCTAAAAATTTTATCATGCTCTTTAAAAGCTAGAGATGGGGCTTTTGAGGAACTTACGAGTAAGGAGGAAGGGCAGACACCCGAAGGAGGTGCCTTGGGAGAATGTGGGGAATAAGAGGGCCTCGAGGATCTTAGCAGGCAGGCAGTGGCATCTGAGACTTTTAAGCTGCCCACACTCTTCCCTACCTGAGCGCCAAGGTTTTTGAGGTGAGGAGTTGCTCAGCTCTGGCGGGACTGCTGTTAAGCCCAAGCTCAGCTAGCGAGTCTATTCAGTGTTTGGGGATCCTGAGGTGTTTTCTTCCCCTCCTCATGTGTGACAGGTATGCTGCATCATGCCTTTAGTTTCTCTGATTCTGCGATTACTCATTGTTATTTTGTGTGAGCAAAGCCGGCAGGTGTTACAATACCTTCCCTGTCAGCATGTCCTGCAGTTTCTGTTTCCTTGGATGAAACAGGAAAGCAGTCACTTCAGGGCCAGAGAGCTGGTCCTCATTTCGTCATCTGGGAGGTGACTAGTTAAAATCTAACTAGCAGTCTCACACCCAGTGCCTGACAGGAACAGTCTCTGAAGACTATTAAGAAAATAAAAATTCCCTGCTCTGTCATATAATGGAAATGAGTATACTTCAACAGGCATCCCCTCTAATCTGTTAGCCAGCCCTTAGCAGCTTACCAAGCCTGTATTTAACCTATTTCCCTAATGGCAATTAAGAAATGTTTTCATTTCCCAGGGAGAGGATTGCCAATGAAATCCCCCTCTCCCCGCCAATCCCCATCCTGTGGCTCCGTTCTCTCAGTCCTCTTCCCCACACCCCAGCTCCTTCGTCCTTAGCCCAAGGCATCCAAAGCATTCCCTGTGTGTTTGGGTAGCATGCAGTGAGGAAGAAATGATTAAGCAGCTGAATGTTTGAAATCCAGCTAAATGCACCGATTATTATCTGCTTAGGGCTTTCTTATCTCGAACTGTGTGGTGCTTAATGGTAGGCCCATTGTTTTCAGCTCAAAGGTATTAATGAAGGAATCAGGGCAGCAGGCTGATGTCATAGGTGGCTGAAAGGTGACCTGTGCACTGATTTCCCTTACTCCACCCCTTCGCAAGTCCCTTCCAACGAGTTCAGAAGAAGGGTTAGTATTTTTAGCGGGGGGGGGGGAAGCAGCCGAGGTTGCATTTGTGTGTCTGGTAAAAGGATTGCCGAGGCTCCTAAATATCCTGCTTAAAAGATGTACTCTCGGAGCTTCTGCTCTACTTTCTCACTTCATAAAGACTCTGAACTGTTGGCGCAGGTCTCTGCTGAAAGCGGCCAGCCGCCCCTTGTTCACACCTGCCCTAGGCAGCGACCAGCAGAGCACACTTGATGTCCTGACCTATATCCAGGGTGAGGCTTCCACTTAGTGTTTTCCACGGGAAGAAAGAGCTGTCGCCAAGGATGGCTGCTTGGAGTGGATGAAACCCTCAAGATGATGCACAGTTTAAGGAAGTGCTTTTGTAGTCAAGTTATCAGCTGTACTTTTTGTCACTCCTCTGAGTTAAATCCTTTTCTCTCTTTTTCAAATGTACATAGCTATTAGATGCAAAGTGGTATATATTGAGTGAGGAGAGACTTCTCTCTGGGGTGAGGTATCGTTAGTGTATTCAGTTTTCTATTACACAACATAAGCAGGGAAAGAGGCAAAGATTCAGAATAGATTAGATTTCATTGTCTTTGTTTGTATTTTAATCACACACTTATTTCTGTAATTCTTTTTGTGACAGATTCAATTCCTTTCCTTTTTGTCATCGACGTGAAAAACACTCTTCTTTCTTTGACTTAAAATTACTGCTCTACGTGGTAGGACTTTGGCATCACACTCCTGCAAAAATGCTAGAATTTCCTCAAGGGTTTTTTTATGGGCCCACCTAAGAATTCAAGGATAGATGTGTTACCAGAAACTGACTTGTGGAGCCTGTGTGATTTTTGGGACAATAAAAGAAAAGCAGCTTTTAAATAGTGGTGTCATAAGGTATCAGGTAAAGAGTTCTTGTGTCCAGACATATCCAAGCAAGTCTCAGACTAGAATAAAAAATAATGCACTTTGTTTTTTCATCTTCTTTGTGTAGTATGTAAGTTAATCAGAGTCTTCATGACTACAGTTAATAATGTCTTTGCTGGCATGGGATTCATAAAATAGGATTTCTGTTTTACCTAAACAAATGACTGAAAATCTTAGTCTGTTCATATTTTTGATCGGTTTTGTCTGGTTTTCACAATTTCAGTTTATTTTTGGTTTGATGAACATGCAGTAGCTTTCACTGTTCACTGGAGTATTTTGTGCCTGTTGAAGGAGCTGTCTAAATATTCCACTAGGAAAGACTAGAAAGTCAAAAGAGAAAGCACAAGAGAAAGAGTGGCACTGAATGCCCATGTATGCATCAAAGCCAGCTGCTCTCTTGAATAAGATTTACTTAACGGGAAAACATCAAACACAAAAATGTTCCCTTCAATTTTTTTCCAGGGAGAAAAAGAACTGCATAGCACTAGATCGACTTTGGGAGCTTTTTTCCAATTTGACTTATTAGTTCATGGTTGGGATTGATTTGTGTAGAGTGTTTTTGGTTTGTTTGGGGTTTTTTGGGAGTGGAAGGGTTGAGTGAACTGACCGGCACTTCCAGTCCTGTCCCCTCCCATCCCCTCCTGTCCCCCTCCCTGTTTCTGTAGGTTCAGCAGTAAAAACCTATTGAAATGTGAGATTACCAAACTGAAGCAATCAGTCTGAAATGATTAAGGAAGATGACTATTCTTTTCTTCAGATGACCAAAAGTCGACTTGTCCAGAGTTTCTTATCTTCAAGGTGCTATTTCACAAGAGTTTCTGTCTCTCTAAGTATGTATTTCCTGTTAAAATCTGAAGACTTTACATTGTAGGAAAGCTTGTATGTACAAACTATCACTAGCAGTTTAAAAAAATAGTGTCTCTCTTTCTTTTGAAATTATTTGAATTTTTTTTAAGGAAAAAGTGTTTGTTTATTTCTTCAGTAATTTAGGAGATTGTGTGTCAAGCCTAGGGTGAAATTTTGTGTGCTGAACTTATCTTAAACCTCAGGAGGGGAGGAAGGTTCCGTTTAAAGGTCAAAGCATTTCAAGATTTCAATTCACTATCTTTTTTACCTTTAAAGTTTTCCTTTACCCCACCCAGACCTCGGACCTTAGAAGTTTTCAGATGCCTTAGACATGTTCATCTTGTATTGAAATTTTTGAAATAGCTCTACATTAAATGCCAGAATAGTTAAATATTCATGTACAATATTATTATCATCTACTGTGCACCAACACTTCTCTGGTGAGAAATTCAGTGTTTGAGGTTGGAGGAGAATGCAGGAGCTGACAAAATTCAGATGCTAATGATAATTAATTTATGTAGTGGCAAAGATAGGTCCACTGCCAGGTGCTTTACAGGCAGATAAGATCTGGTTTCTGCCTCAGTGAGTTTACAATCTGAGGCCCCGGTTTTGCAAATACTTATGCACATGAGCTATGCCACCGAGTGCAGTGACACTACTCATGCATGTGAAGTTACTCACCTGTAGTGAGCTATCTGTGTACAGTTTCAACTGCATTAGCTTTTCAATTGATTGTGTGGTGAGTCAGTAATTGTTCAGGCTGATAATTGCAGTTATTTAATAAGCTCTGCAAGTCAGAAGTTAAAGAAAAAAATACAGGAGTCACCTTTCTGCAAGGGAATCGAAATCTCAGCGTTTCCTGGGAAGTTTTTTTTCAGGAAGCAAACAGTCCATGCTAGATCTGGCATTTTCATGTCACACTGGCTTAAATTATGTCTATTTGCATACAAATCACAGAGGAGAAAAAAAATCACCTGATAATTGGAAGGGAAAAGTGTCACTCCCGTTCCTCATTTGTCCTGATGCTGATCCTGGGGCCACGGTAAGAGTGTTTCCAGTGAAATTACTTTCAAGTTTGGGAAAAAGTAATCAGCAGAGGCCTTGGTAGCTGTAAATTTGTGGCAGCAGTCCCTAATTCATCTTGTAATTCTATGACAGGCTCTGAATTGCCCATATTTGGCCAGGGATCACCTCAGTGGACAGTTAATGAAAGAGCAGAAGGAACTTGAAGGTCAGTCACACTGAATTCTTTTTTCTTCCTCGCTGTGTCTTTTTTATTGCAACCTATCTTTCGTTATATAATTTATTAAAGAACACATTTTTTTTTGTTGTTGTTTGTTTGGTTGGTTGGTTTTTGTTTTTGTTTTTGTTTTTGTTTCCGGCAAAGGCAAATCTACACCTCTTTTTTTATCTGCCTTTTTTTTCTTGAAACATTTATAAGTCAGCTTAAAGTGCCTCAAAATACATGTTTCTGTTGAAATTGCTGGACAGAATTACACTTTAGCCAATTTCTATTTCTTGTCTGAGTGTGGTCATGAGAATAAAGCAGCAACAGATGCTGCAACCAGGTATGTTTTTGAGAATGGAATTTGTACATTGACATGTGAATCTAATCTCAGAACAATGAGAAGACTTTAGTTATTGGCTAATGCTCAGAATAAATGAATTTGAACTTCAGAAAGCCATGAGACTATATCAAAATAACATCAGAAAATGCATTTGAGTCTGCTGCATTCAGACTAACCAGCAGATAAACTGGAATAACATTTGTTTGTTGAAGCCCTGTAGTAAATGGGGGCTGACTTATCAGAACACAAAATTTTCTTGTGACATGTACAGCATAATAGACGTTGAAAAAAGAAGAAAAAAAACTAGCTAAAGAGGGGTCATGGATTAAAAATTAAAATGGTCTTTTCTTTTTCTTCTTCTCTCTTTATTATTTTATTAGATTATATCCTGTTATCACTGTTTTATCTTTTTCAGAATAGTTTCTTTCCTTGGAGGACATCAGTCTTATCTCTTATTTTATCTCATTCAGTCTGTCTCAGAGTACCTTGTGTCTTAATCTTCTCTCTCTAGCCTTCAATCTTTTTGCCTCCTTTTTCTGTCCTTTTCATAGTGTTGTTTTCATCTCTCCTTTATTTCAACTTCCATTCCAAATACATTATCTTCCCACCTCAGCATTCCCTTCCCCTGCTCAGCCTTTGTCAGAAAAAAATTCATAGGTCTCATCATCATTTGACCCTTCCAGATAGTGTTTTGAGTGACCATTGGCTTCAGGGAAAAAGGAAGTGTTGGTGGATGAAATAGTGGTTTTTTTCAGTATCCGAGCTCCTTTCAGTCACAACAAGATCACTGCTACTTCCTCTCAGGTTGAATTCAAAATCCTTTGCTATAAAAGGGAAAAATAAAAAAATACTTAGAGGTGAGTTTATTTTTCAAAGTGCATTGAATTTAAACTAGTGGTAAGAATTAACTGCATTTTAATGGTTACCACCTAGTCAAGGATGCCCTTACTATAAGTAGAGTTCAATGAGCCTTTCTATTTCTGAACTTGGGATTCCATGTCACTTTTTAAGAGGCTTCTGCAGCACAGGTCCCTTTGACTGCCTGTGACAGGACAGAGGTCATTACTAGCTGCAGGACCTGCTGCTTGCCTGTGCCAGTCTTGCGTGGTGGGGTGTCTCCCGTGGACCTTGTGACTGTGGCAGCTTGTCATCTACCAGCACCAGGGGATATCCAGCCCCAATGCTGTTGCAGATCCCTGGCAAGCAGATGACAGATGTGGTGTGCAAAGCAAGGTGATGCCTTCTACCTTGGTTGTGCCGCTTCATCTGTACAGGTAAAAGGGGGGTTTGTCCATACGAAACCCTTTGAAAGGGATGCCAATACTATCTTAAGTCAAGTCTAGTGGAACAAAAATGGTCTTGGTTCTCACACAAGCCAACACAGGGAACAAGGTAGCCTCTCATACTTTTAGCAACATCTCATTTCTACACATGCTGAGGTTCCAATATTTGTACAAGAAGCTGCTCTGTGAAGATTGATTGGAAGTGATCAGGATTGTTTTGTGTCTCAATTTTGCATATTTCTGTTTAAATCAGATTAAGCCATCATATTTGAAATGCTGGATTTGGCAGAAACAAAATTGATTGAAGGAGGATATGAAAATCTTCTCTTAGTGTGTAGAAGACTATAGTTAATTTAATATAACAGGGTGTCAAAACCCATCATATGCTATATGTTTATAAAGTACCTTTATTAATGGTGTAAAAAATCCGGTAACAACCCAAGAAACTTCTCATTATGAGAGGAGAAAACATTAGTGCTTTTCCTCACAGTGTTGCTTTTCATGGGGATTCCTCTGTGGGACACTAATCAAGTCCATTCAGAAAGATCTTAATTAATTTAATTAAAATCTGTCAGATCAAACTGATTAGCCTGACATCCAGCCTGGCAGGAGCAAGGAGGCTGGTGCATGCATTGTCAGTGTGTTGAGGTGGGCTTGCTGCTTGCAATCAGAGATGTGTGGCTGCTGTGGGGATCAAAGCCGTCTTTCATTGTTGTCAGAATAAATGTTACGGCTCCCCCGGGCAAGTGATCCAGTTTCCTTTTCTTGGAATATATTTTATACCTCCACAGCCCCGGCAGCTCAGCAGGGAACGGCAGGTACCTGGTTCTGCGCGTGATCCACGGGGAGCGCCGGCTGACCTTTCCTAGCTCCTGACAACGGGAATTCAGATTAGACATTTCTCATCCCTTCACCATCCTCTGTCTTAGCCACTAGCCACAGCCACTGCCACACGGGCAGGAGAGAGAGGCCACGGTGACAGGGGTGGCAGTGCATTTTGATGCTGAGTGTGGGTGTTGCTGCAGCAGAGCCTTACAAAGAGCGGTGTGTACACATGGGGCACCTTCCTTTTGCTCCCACCTCCCACTGAACTGAGGTGGGAGCTGAGAAACTGCACTCTCTGCTATCTGGCTGTGCTTGTGCAAAATATGAGGAACTACCTCAACCACGTAAGCTTCTTAATCCTGCAGCTGCTAATAATGATGTGTGGTTTCTATGGCAAACATCAGGGCAGCAGTGCAATCTGTGTCTCTAGGTCTTTCCACTTCCCCTACCCCACACGTGTACTTACGGAGTACCTCTCGTCTTCAAAGATTTTAATAAACACTTTTATCCACCGTTATAGTGGGATGGATCTATCAAAAGGGTAATAGCTAGTAAATTCTCAATTTTTCAGGCCCCAATCCTGCAGGCGCTTAGGCATATGTTTTAGCTTTGTGTGCCA
Organism: Chaetops frenatus; assembly: GCA_013400775.1. Taxonomy (NCBI): domain Eukaryota; kingdom Metazoa; phylum Chordata; class Aves; order Passeriformes; family Picathartidae; genus Chaetops; species Chaetops frenatus. The sequence goes on from VZTR01004087.1 coordinate 896,388, forward strand.
TAATTCAGGCTTCAGTGGAACCACTCACAGTACATGAAGCTAAGCATATGTGTAAGTTAGGAATTGTAAAGATTAAACAGCATTCCTGTTAGCTAGAAATCAAAAGGTAGATGAAAACAGGGACTCCAGCTACAGAGGAAATGCAGTTCCTGGAGGAAGAGCAGCAGCAGCAGCTGACATGAAAGACTTGCCAACAGAAGACCTGCCGGTGACACATGTTTTGTCTTTATTTGTGGGAGGGACTCTTCTCCTGGCAAAATGCCAACGCGTCAGCTTCTCCAAGGGTGGAATTCATCTGGAGCATTGAGTTCCATTTGCGTGGGCACACACCTAGTGAAAGCATCTTTCTACAGTTTAGAAGCATGTATCCAATTCAAGTTCTTGGGCTTCACCAGACTTTTTGCCAGGAAATGATGGATTGTTGGATGGAATAGGATGTAAGTTTCATCTGCAGATGCTTTTTCTGACTTAGACTTTCCCAGTACTTTCTGGCCATGTCAGTTGAATTGATACCAACATCCTTGAAAGAGGCAGGGGACCTTTAATTTGAACGGTTATCCTGCAATAAAATGGGTGTGTTTGGTCAGTTTAGGATCTTACAGCTGGAGGAAGATACTTTATGGAATGATTCATGGTGATAAGGATAGGGCAGACAAATAGATAGAAATAAGCCACTAGCCAATATATTTGTCCCCTTTTTTCATTTTTTATAAAATTGTAATAATATTCTGCCATCTCGGCTATCTAAGCCTAAGCTTAGACATTTAGACACATTTTTCCCTACCTGCCAAGGGCTTCTTTGATCCCAGTCTTGTATTATTTCCACACTGGCCCAAGGATCCAGCCACGATGAGACCTTGTAGCAAGAAACTGTATGACACAGTGTGTGTGAAATAAAAATGGTCTCTGTTGATGGTGACTAAACTCAGGCAGTTCTTCTAGCAGAGTACCAGAGTCTATCTTTTCTTCTCCTCATTGCTTTTACTTACTATGGAGCCTTTCTCTGGCATCTTACCAATTTCTCCATTAATTTTCTCTTAAGATAATGCAAAACTGAATTCTATTCAACTGTATTTATTAAATTGGATTCTGCTCTAATTTTTTTTTTTTCCTAATTGTCAGGTAGCTAACTTGAAAAACTTCAAGGTTCCAGTCATGTAACTGAGACTGAGTGGTAGGTTCAACACATTGCCATAAGGCATGTTTGTAGATATAAATGGGCAAGAAGAAGGACTTTTTGAAGATATATTTTTAGTAAGATTTTATAAAATTTGTCTCTTCCAATGCAACAGCTGTATTAGCTGTAGGTACTACTTGAATCAAAGTGATTTTTATTTTTTCTTCATCTTTTGCAGTCAACTAACCTAATATTTTGAGGAAATAACACTGGACATTATTGATCTATTTTTTTCTTTTCTTCCTTGCTCCTAGGTCACAGTTTAGGCCCTAGTTCAGCAAAGTACTTAAGAAGAGGCTTATCTTTAAGCACATGTTCAAGTCTCAGCAGAGTAAATGAGAATTAAGCAAATACTTAAGTACTTTACTGAATAGGGATAGAATTAAGCATGTAGTTGAATGTTTTGCTGAATCAGGGCCTTAAAATTAAAAATTAATCTTATTTGTGCTACGAAGATTGAAAAGCTACGCGCTAGATTTGGATCTTGAATTAATATAAACCAGGAACAGGATAGCACCAACTGTCACAAGAAGAGGGGTGTATAGGTGTAAAAAGGGGGTAAAGCTGGGGTTGTTAAAATCGTGGGTAGGACATAGGAGAGATGTGCATTCTGTTCCTATGTCCATTTCAGGCCAAATCACTGGAAACTGACATTCCTTTGTGTTTCGGTCCTGGTGCTGGTGAGCCCTGGCATGCATAAAAAGTTCTATAATGTTAATAGCTGCCATGCTAAATCTGAAGTTGCAGGAGAAGGGGCTTAATCTTTCTAAGCCTCAACACACACTATTTGTCCTGTGAAGGTAATGCCACTTCCCTCCTTCCAAACTCTTTGAGCTGGTGAGGTTTCCTTCTGCACGGCATCATGATGCCTGGCACAGAGCTCTTGCTTGTGCTTTCTGGAAGGTTTTGTAATAAAAGTCCATTATAATAAGTCCTGTGCTTTGGCCTTGACAAAATGGTTCGTGTGACATGACAGAGTATTGTGGCAGCTGAAGTTTTTGTCAAGACTTAGGTTGATACAAACTAATGGCAGCACTAAGTCGTTTTCTGACCAGCATAATTAACTTGTGAGACTCTAGGGAAAAAATATATGAAGAAGTGTAGCAATTTCCCACTATTTTTTAGGAAGACAGCTGCTGTATTCAGCCTGTAGAGTTGAGCAGGTTATGGATGAATGTAGGGGAATGTTTGCATGGACTGGTTTTAGGGGTGTCTGTTAAATCTGCAAACATCTAGAGTTTTTAGTGCCTGTGAATTCCTTCTGAGCAGTTTTTGATATTGGTAATAAACATTTGAGTGGTTTAAGTGAGGTATTTCAAAACCATAGTTTTTACAAACATGGGATTTGTGCCTGGAGTTGGCTCAGTGTTCATCATGATGTTCTGTGTTGATGTTATCCTGGAGCAAAGCTAGAGAAGACTGATTGACCCAAGTGCTTCTCTTCAAACTAAACTTCATACAAGGATAGCTCAGCAAGCAGGCACAGCAAGTGTAATATGATCTGTATGGGTGCTAGCTAATGGTTAACTGACTCTGCTGAACCTGTGTTCCTTAAACAAACGCTATCAGTGTGGGATGAGTTGTCTTATTTCTGCAGACAACCTACTTCAGGTTGGAGACTAAAGCTTTATTCTTAGGAGTGGGAGACAGCAGGAGGGCTTTCACTGCCTGCTCAAACAGGGAAGGGAAGGAAAGCATCACGTTACTAGAGCTGCTGTTTCCAAATCAAGACAGGAGGGATGAGGGTCTGAAGTGTATAGGGTGGCTGACCTCAACTCAGCTGTTATTTTGATTTTTTAACAGACTGTGGTACAAACAGGTGCTGACGCAGTGTAAAGCTTCTCAGGATAGCTGGCGTAACTTTGTGCTCAGGCTTTGAGAAAGGGGAGAGAAATAGGCAAGATCATGCTCACATGGTTAAAGTGTGGAGATACTCTGTATGGAGAATGAAGGGGCAAGATAGTGCTGAAACAATGAGCTCTCTGCACAAGGCAGAAAATTAATAGATAAGGTGAGTCAAAACTGGGGATCTTGTATGCTGGGGGCTTTGAAAACATTGTGGAAATTGCTTGTAATTAGGCCTATGGGATAACAATCTTTTTTTCTGAAATTTCATAGAGGCATAAATCTACATTTTGTGTATGCGAGAGACCTCTCACCCAAGTACATTTCTTGCAATGATACCATTGTATGATCCTCTCGATTAATCATCTTGGCTTATAAAATGGGTTATTAACTTAAATCTGAACTGTTTAAAAAACGCTGGTTCTGGAGGAGTTGTAACAGTGTGGGTTTGTTTGGGGTTTTGTTTTGGTTTTTTTAATGGCATATACAAATTCCCCTCTATGCATTTGAAATACAAAAACTAGGGCTTTTTTGAGAATAAGCAGATTATTTGTTCCTACAGGTAGAAATCCAGAGCTCAGCATTGAAGGCTTTAAAAGCATATCTAGAGCAAAACCAGTGGGTTTCACTTTTTCACAATTATAGGCAGAGTAAGTTGGTATTTCCTTTTTTTGATCCTGACTAATAGCAGATACATTAATTACATCAGAAACTGTCTCTTTGTGGTTATTTTTTGAGACTAACTTTTTCTCCCTTGATGAATGAAGTGATCCACACCTAAAAACAAACTGGCTTTGTATAAAGTGATAGATTTTTAACTTTATAGCATCTATTGCTTACAATAGAAGCCTCTGTTCAGAATAGAAGCTTACAATTTGATGCATTTAAAGTATTATTTTTGACCAGATAAAAATTCTTTTTAAAAATATTGTTGGGCACTCAGTTCCCTCTTCATTTAGGTTATCCTTACACCAGTGTAAGTACACTTGATTCAATTGAGTTCCCCATGGCTTAGAGCATTAAGCATGAGACAAGAAACAGAATTATGAGAGATTTAAAAGACAACTTTTTTTCTTCTAGTTTTGTGAGATTTATTAACAATATACTTCAGTTGACTTTGGTTGCACAAAAGCTCTGTCAACTCAGTTAATGGTAAATGTCACTTCTTAGATAGCGTGACGTGAAAGTCTCTGGCATATTGAATGATTATTTTAAGCATCTTTCATTCACAAAAATAAAATGCATACCTGTAATTTTTTTTAGTTAGTCTTTTCAAATTACTAGCAGAGAACCAAACCTTAGTTGTTATTTTGTTTAAATAATTTTCTCTTGACGGAGTATGGTTTGATAACTGAATCGATTTATAATATTGAATGCAAGAAAGGTTAACATATTTTAGACAGATCAATGAAATATTGACAGGCCTGCACGTGATTCTGATTTGTGAATTCTGCAGCTACTTCTTTCTTAGGCAGAAAAATCACACACCATTTCTAGGAGTTATTCTATTAAATGCAAAAAGTTTAAACTTATAAATTAAAATTTTTGAAGCAAATCAGAAATTAGGAACATGGAACAAGAGGCAGCTTTTGAACTCCATGTTTGTTACACAAAAATGCATTAGCTTTTTTGCTGGGAAACTTCTCTTTAAAGCACAGCAAAGTTATAAATTTTTATCTCCTTAATTCCTTCTTGGCTTAAAGTGGCAAAGTCTAATAAGACTTTACGAATACAAGTTTCAGGGGATTTTTTGTTTTGTTTCACTAACATCCATTTTATGGTGACTTTATGAGTTCTTGTGCATCCTCCAAATATTGACACTGCTGGGGCTGGATGGAAAGTTCAGACCAAATCTTGAACCTCCTCTTGTTGGTTCTACAGACTGTCTGGAGTCCAAAGGTTATGAACCGCTTGTAAACTATCTCCAGAATAAAAGCCTGTGTGCCAGGACATCAGTGCTGGTATTGTGTCCTCTATTCTTTTCCTAATTTGCAGTTTCTCCCCACCCTGCCCCCGTGGATTGTCAATGGCCTGAATTGTTTCAGTCTGTTTAATTCAGCGAGGCTGTGCTAATCGGTGTCGCCTGAAAGCCTGTCCTGAGACCCCGAGACTTCAGAGATGTTAATTCGCTTAGTACCACAAAACTAAAAGGAAAAAAAAAAAAACAAAAACCCACCAGAGTAGTTCTACATTGTCGGCTCCAGCGGCACAGACATTAAACCCCTGGATTCAGCAACAGTCAGTACACGATTTTTAACAGAACAGCTTTTAATACACACCAATTTAACAGAACTATTTTCTTTAACATTAAGTATTCAAATCGCTCTGTACAAGTGACTGCTAAAGTCAACAGAAATCTTCCCGTGAACCCGATTTTAAAGAGCTTGCTTTCCTTAGCTGTGCAAGACATGCATGTTAAACCAAATAAGATAATTCATGTCCTTAAACCTGAGGCAGTAACAACGCGGAACCTACGGGTTTCCCAGAGTGGATATGGACCCGTCGGGTACGTACCTGGAGGAGAATTCTCAAGCTTGAGTTAAGTGCTAAGAGTCTCTGGGTGGCTCAGTGGGAGAACACAGTACTCAGGAGAGGAATCCCAGCAGCCACCAAGTTCAGCCAGGAGCATCCTGAGTTTAGTTCAATGACTTGTGCATATTTTGGAGGATAGGGCATAGTCCAACCACATCCTTCCCCAGTAAACAGAATTGCCCTGTCTGTTCTTTGGACATCCTTTGAGGATCCAGGCTCAACCTCTCAGGCAGAAGTGCAAAATAGTAGATTTCTTCAATGTTATTTAAAAATTTGCTCTAAAGGAACATTTCTGCCTAGAGCCATTTTCCAAAAGAATGTTTTTGTTAGAGAGACAGGGAGCAATCACTTACAGCTTTCCACGGGCAAACATTATATGTATTTTTACTTCCAACTGTGATAAATTCACCTTGGGTTTAGTTCATTAAGAAAATTTCATCTGGGAAATGCAATTTCTCCTCACTGTCTAAACATAACAAATAGTACTTACCTCCTTTGGCTAGTTGTTTTTTAGACGTGAAATTCCTGGTAAATGGATTTTATTAATACAAACATTTTTAAAAGCCACACATTCTTTTCCACTGCATCAGTGTGTGGTTTTGATTTGGTAACAGAATAAGTACTATCAGTGGTTTATCACAGTGATTAAAAGTCCAATTAAGGCAACTTACACAAGTCTTTAACTATGAATTGATCTTCAGTGATCAACTTAAACTTGTTGCTTTATTCAGGAGAAATTTTTTGTGTGCGTTTGGTTTTTTGTTTTTTTGTTTGGTTGGGTTTTTTTGTAAAATAGCTTTTACCAACAACTTGGGTTTGTATCACGATTATTTTAATGCTTTTGTGGCATATGCCTCATAAATATTCTCAAAGTACTCTTCACAGCCAGCAGTAATCTTAATTATAAATCATTTTGCAATGTTTCAAACGTTCTTAACTCTTGGTGAGATAATTCCAAATTCACCGTGTTAAATATTTTCAAGAAATAGGTTTGCTGACTTTTAATCTGCAGGTCTGTTTTGTAGCACATGCAGTTTCCAGGTACTCGGTATCTCTGGTGCTGCATAACCCGTCTCGCGTGCTCGGCTATCTAATCTGGCGGCAGGTGAGAAGCTGTGATTTGTGGGGCTTCTTATCGAAATGCAGAAAACTGATGTGGAAAGAATAGCAACCAAGCTGTATTTTGCCCTCGTATTATTAATTTTGTTTTAAAAAATAGGTGCCACTGAATGAATAATCTCCAGAGCTGTTAAAACACAGCAGGTTGCATGGTTCAAAGGCAAGCCCTGCAGAGTGGAGCTCTGTGGGGCACCAGCGCCCTTCACTCCCCAGGAGCCGAGGGTTCCCCACGCTCACCAGGATCTGATTGTCCAGTGATGCAAGAGTTTGCTAATTAAACAGTTCACAGAAGTGTTTGGGGCAGAACCTGTGGACATTTAACCAATTGAACAATTTATTGCTGTAATTGAAGGGGTTAGCTGGTGTTTATTAACTAGCCTTCCCGTCACGTACCAATGGCTGGAGTAACCCTTGGTCCCTGATTTGTTTTCAAGTGTCCCACCGGTGCTGTTGGCGCTGCAGTGTCGCTCTTCAGGCTGCCACTTCAAGGCCACAGCTTCACTTATCTGCCTTTTGCAAATTCAGCCACATTACTGGACATTTTTTTCCTTGCTGGAGCAGGTGTTTTATTACAAAGTACTGTCGCTTTAGAGCAAAAACAGGATTTGATCTCAGACAAAGAAATAAGTTTGGATTATTAAGAAATGTCAGCAAACCGCTTCTGTCTTGAAAATGGCTTCTGGCTTTGTAATCTCAGCATAGCACCAGTTTATTTTCCTTTTATGTTTATGGTCACCTCTGCAGACTCTATCATCATTAGAGCAGGTCTGGGGCTGGGATAGAGGCGTCACTGCAGTGGCGAGCAGCAGGGCTTCCAGTCAAACCGCTGAGGCACGCGCAGTTTGGGACACAAGTCTATTCAGGGGAACAATGAGTCCTGATGGTGGTAACAGGCTGCTTCTCCCCCTTACCCATGAAAGCTTCTGTAAGCCGTTCTTAAAGTGCAATTAGCAGGGATATTAATCTAGGCCTGACAGGTGTGAAAATGTGTTTCTTTGAGTCCGTTCAATAGACACCCTATCTGATCACCTGTAGGAGGGGTCTGAAGAAATTGTACCTATAACCTTGCAAGCCTTTAGTTCGTTGGAACCGAACAGCCCACTTTTAATAGCCACATTTGAGTCAGATGACATTAACTCGACAGAAATGGATGGGAGGAAGTTCACTTAATACTGACATAATAGTTGGTATCACTTCCATCATTGGGAAAGGAAATGACTGTTTCCGCCTTCATCTGGGTACATGAAGAAAAGGGAAGACTTCTAAAAAATACATATTTTAATGAGAAAGGACTGGATTATTTTGCATTAAGGATAATTAGATGTTCTTGTGCAGTTTGATAATCTCCATTTGCAATGTTTGATGCTTTCCTCATTTAGTTCTTCATCCCAATAGGCACGGCATAGAGCAGAGACTTTAAAAGGTGTTGCCAACAAGGGTGGCCTTAGCATCAGCTGTGCAGCTTTTAAATAGTAATAATGGAACTGTTTAACTCCAATTGGAGATGGAGTTTCAGGACTCAGGATGGATATAGCAATATTAGTTTAGCTTTGCTACAGCTGGTAGACAAGGGCACAGCTCAGTGGAGCTGCACTGGCCTATACACGTCCAAAGATCCTTAATTTATCCACTAGAGTTATTGTGGGATGCTGAAAGGGTTCCAGCTGAATCTGCAGATGGCTGCTTGTGCTAGTGGGCTTCAGGCTTGGAACTAAATGAGGAAATTTGTATTTTCCATTTTAATTAAAAGGGGTATTCACAATCTAAGACTAAAAGACAAAAGCCTACCCCAAAGACATGCATCTGTTTTACATAAGATAAATGTTATAAGAGTGAGAAATTGCTTGAAGATGGTCTTCATACTGAAAATAGTGAGTTCATGGGCATGCACATGCTTGTATACTGCTCAGTCAGCTAGAATTTTTTTACAAAGATGGAAAACTTATTTTGTATGGTCTGCCCTTAAAAATATATCTGCATAATGCTTTACCACTTCACCCTTCTGGAAGTATCTGAATGTCTAGACAACTGTGATATTTCTTAAAAATGCCTCAGAAGACTTGTTAGAAAAGATCAGTCTATGTCTTCTCAGTCACTCAGCACAGTCTTATGATAGAAAAGGCAGCTTCATATAAAAAATTGTTCTACTAAGGTGTGAGGTCCATCTTACCAAGGCTGTGATTTTTTTGCCTCACTGCTGTGATGGAAAAGCCCCTCTTAGACTAAAGAACTTCTAGCCTGAATTTGCTTGGGACAGTTTTGTTCTTCAGGAAAATCTTTAGCTGAAAAATCTCAAGAAATATCTCCTTGCCATTTACTTCATGACATGCTGAGCACAACCACATCCTTTCCCAGCCTTGGCAAAACCAGAAAGCAAGAAAGATCATGCTTGCATAATGAAACTAGGTTCAGCAGCCTTCAGGAGTATGAGCAGTGACTGAGGTAGCCTTATAAACTGTGTATGTCCCTGAACCTGAATTTGTGTGCCTTTCTGAGCTGTAAATCTTATTAACTTAGCTGTTAATGTATCTGTTGTGTTGCTCTCTTGATGCCATGACACCCCCCAGGACACTACTGTTTCCCACAGCCCGTGGGGCTTGGAGCTGGCTCATCAGGCTTTGCAACAGAACGTGCTGCATGGTTAGACATGCTCTCTTGCATCTTTTCTAAGCAGGGCTCTGCATTTTCTAACCTAATGCAGTCAAAATTGATCTTGATTCAATGCAGATGACTAGCATAGGAAACAGCACTCTTCTTCTGGAGCTATAGCAAGGTTTATCATTCCTTTGGAACCCATTGCCCTTCTTCCTGGTTTAGGAGGGCAAGGCAGTCTTTTTCTTGGTTACCCTAAACAGTGCAAAACATCCAAGAGGAAGGAGGGTCTTGTGATTGGGACAAAAGGCTGTGATTCAGGACTCGTGGGTTCAGATCCTATCCCTGCTGTCTGCTTTCAGTTAAACCTTGGGGAAGTCATTAGATCCCTTCCTCTTAAACAAAATCTTGGACTCTTTCTGTCTTTTCTATTGAGCTGAGAGGTTCTTGTCACCAACTGCACATTTGTATGCCTTTCTCACCATTGTTATCCACTAATGCAAGCTAGAGAGCCTGCCTTCTCACATTTGGGGAGGAAAGCTGAGGTACTAGAGTTTCGGGGACTGTTCTTAGAATGATGAACATGATCCTATGCCGAAATCTGCTACCAGGACTCCTGCTTGCCTTTTCATCTCCCACACTAATTCTGTCCCCTCACAACAGCTGCATTTCTGCCCTGTTCCTCCTGAACCACTGAGAAGCAGAGAGGAAGAGATAGCTTTCCCCCTCCCTACTGTGAAACCAAAATATGTTATTATCTGTCCTCTCTTAACCAGACGTGGCAACAAGATTACTCAAATTCATATCAACTGAATACAAGTTATGCAGTTTTGCAAGTTGATGACTAAAATTATTGGTATTACCCAGAGCTAAATGGCTTGTTATAGCTGGAAATTGGAAAATCTCTTGGTGTTTACACCATTATTTCTCATGGAAGTGTTAAGTCCTGCTGCTTCATGTCTTCACCCTTTTTATAGACAAAATGAGTACACAATGAAGAGGTTTGTTCATACTTGCTTAAACTCAAATGGTTTTGACAGTTACTTTCTTTATACCTCAGTTATATTTTCATTCCTATTCAGAGTTTTCATTAACAAGTTATTTTGTGGTTACCCAGAGTGGCACTTAGTAATTGTATCGAGATATTTCTCTCTTTGATTTCTAAACTGTAATAATGTAGGAAACCCTGCTTTTGCTCAAGAAATACCTGGGAAAAATATGCAGCAATTAAAATAATGCCTAAATAGGAACTGATGTGGCATGTATTGATGGGAAGTTTCAGCTCTTAGCCACATGGCTGGTAAGAAACAAGAGAATGAATAATAGCTACCAGTGTCCCAAGTTTGAAAAGTCAGAGGAAATGGCAGCAAGAAAAAGCAAATGAAGATGGATGAAATCCCAGGAGGGTGAAAGGAGATTGAAGGGAGTCCTCCACTCTGGAAGGGGCTGGGTGGCTGACTCCTGGGTCACCTCAGCTGCTGCTCTTGGGAGTGGTGTTTTGAAAGGGCACTGTTTGGGAGAAGTGCTTCCTGGCTGCCACCGCCGCTCACCACTTGCAGATGCTGCCTGTGGGTCAGTGAGAGGTCACCTCCAGTTAACTCAACACCTTCAGTGAGGAGAAAGCTCTTGGGGATAAACTTTCTTACTATCACTGTCTAACCAGCACTGAGAGAACTTGCAGATGCTTAACTTGCTCTTTTGCCTTGTCCTGAAGTAGTTTTCGTGGCATCATTAGCACTGCCAGCTATTACCTCTCCACTTGTGCAGTGCAGCAGGTTCAGCAGCATCTGTTTCTACAGCCTGCTGGCTGGGTTTTCTCCTGGCAGGTCCCTGTCCCTGGGCTGTGCTGTGGCCAGGGCCAAGCTGCCCTCCAGTGCCTCACCAGCACCTTGGCAAAGCTGCCACGCACCAAGAGAGACCTTGGGGTCTGCAGAAGGGACAGCAACCCATGCACGTTTGGATGCTCCAGAGGACATGTGGGTGCCTCCCAGGCTTGCTGTGTGTGACAGGATGTGACTCCTGGTCCCATGGAACCTAAACCAGGCCACTCACAGCTCCATGGTTCAGTGCCAAAGGGAAGAGGCAGCTCTTACACCTCTGCCTGTAGTTTGAACGTTGCCAGTGATGGCATCAAGGGAGATATCAGGAGGGGATGGACTGAATGTGAAGGTGGATTTGCTTATGAAATGTAAAGCCCAAGTATGTTCAGCAAACTGCCTCGAGTTCTGTGGCTCCAGGAGCAGAGCTGTTTCACTTAAATAATTGAGTTCTGAAAAAGATCAAAGATGCAGATAAATGGTACAAGTCTTTTGCAGGAGCCCATTTTACATATATGCATAGAGGTATATGAGAAATCAACGTATTTTACACTGCTCCCACGTTTTTACTTCTGACAGTGGTTACAGAGCCCTGCTCACAGGTGAGTCTGAGTGCAGGCGCTCCCTGGTTGCTACTTCCCTGGTGGGGCTTTCTCAAGCATCCATGCAGATTCGGGGCAAAAGTCTGGAAAAGGTAAAATTCTGAGGCAAGAGGACTGAACTCTGAAAAACCTCTTCAGGTTTCAAACTGTTCTGTTCTTGTCCATAAAAGAATTTAGTAGGCATATATTTTATGTGTGTGGGTACATCAGTAGATGCATAAAAATACATACGTCTGTTTTCAATAAAAGCGTTCCATGATCTAAACATCTTCCAGATAACATCTTAAAAATCTTAGGCTTCAAATTTTCTCAAACAGGCTTGTTCAGGGAAACGAAAGAGAGTGCTTGACAAGATTATGGTGTTGCTTCTATACATTTCCTTTATTCTTGTGGCTAAAAGGAAATTACAGTGTGTTGTTAAGTCAAAGCGTGGTCTGTGGAGCTGAACCAAAAAACCTTTAAATGGACTAAAATTCCCCTTCTGATAAAAGGGAAAACTACACAACAGAGAGACAGGATATCTTTAATTTAAATAGTGGGTTTAGGTATATTAATTTGAGTTCAAAGCATCTTTCAAAGGGTATGATGCCCACATTTTTAATTTTACCTAATACTGAGCATCTGGTGTGGACTGGTTTGTGGTACTGAGAGCAAAAGGAAATACATTACTCATAGATGAAAGGAATAAGGGGGAATCACTGTCCTGACTAAAAATAGCCTTTTTTCCACCAGTTAATATCAGCTGGAGGTTTGATTAAATAGTAATTGTCTAGAAAAAGACAATAATTGAGTGTGACTGTTTCCTTTCAGGGGCCGGGCCCAGGTGGTGAAAGTTAAGTATTGTCCTTCAGATAAGGTCCTGAAAGCAGTTTTCCTGAACGTCCACTGAGCCTTTCTGCAAAATGTCCTTTCTGGGTGCTGAGCTGCAGACAGACAAAATCCAGGCCTTTTTGCAGGGCAGCAGCCGTTTTCAGGGATGTAGCACCAGAGGATTTTATGGCTGCATTGCAAATACAAAGCTGGCTCACCTCTTTGGCTGGAACTCTAACCCAGAGGCGCAGAGATCACAAGAGACAAATGTCTTGAATTAAGAAATGGGGTTGACATCTATAAAAGTCAGGGCACATCTAGTAGACAACATGTGTAATAAGACTATAACATTATATCTAATAGGGAGATTGGAAAGCTGTCTGAAAAAATGCAGCTTCCATTCAGATCTGCACATTCAAAACCAAAATGCACCAGATTAATGGGGTTTTTTTTGTTCCTGCACCCCCCTCCCCATTTATCTACCAATCTGAATCCCTATGCTCTTTTCCTAAAAATCAGTAAAAGGTTAGTGACAATCCTGGTAAAAATTTTGTCTATCTTTATTGGAGTCTGTAGTGAAAAAATGTGCATTTCTGTGAGGTTAACAATATTCCCCTCTTTATTTCTATAAGGTTGTTCTCTTTTAATGACCCTTTTATGCATCATAATGTTAACACTTATCATTTGTCTGGGACTTTACGTATCATGAATATCTAAACATTATTTAATTAACCTTTGCAAGTGGCCAGTGAGTCAGAGAACCATGAGATAGAGCCAGACAGGAAGTGCTTTTTCTGCCCTCCAAAAGTTTTCAAATTGCTACTTATTCTGAGTTGAATGGACTCAAAACTTTGGGGAGTTTTTCATGGAGGAAAAGTGGAGGACGAGAGAGCGTGAGAGACACAGTAGCTTGCTGCAAAATGGCCAAAAGTTCCCGAGTGCTCCCCGGGGAAGGTGAAAGCTATCATTTCAGCCCTTTGTCCTGCATGGTGAAGTTTTGGAACTTAGCCTTACGCCTCCACATGCTGAATAAGGACTCTAATGGCTGAGCCAGAGCCAGGCCAGCTCTGCTGGGTGGTCTGCAGACAAGCACTCGGAGAGAGGGTCACCATGGCCTTCTACTGAGAGCAGCTCCCAAAAGCTTTGCTGACTGTAGCTTGGACTGTCTTTTCTTTTGCATTCCACATAAGTGGTCTCACTGCAAGGTGAGGCTGAGCTCTTATCCAGACAGAAGCAGCACTTTCTCAGAAAGCTGCACATATGTTCTACCAGGAAGCCTGGGTTTTGGCCATTCAGCATTTCCCAGGGGAAGTTGACCCCTTGGGTCGGTAAGGGTAGTTGCTTCAAAGACAGCAGAAATTGATACCATATTCAGTTTGAGAATTCAGACATCTTGAGTCTATGGTTTAAACCACTGGACCACGCTTTTTCTAAAATAGGTAGGAATATTTGCATTTTTATATAGGGAAACTGAGGCACGGAAAGGGTCTGAGGTTTGCCAGAAGCCACATACTAGGCCTGTGGAAGAGCTAAGAACAGAACCCATGTTTCTTGATACCAGCACGAATGGTTCAGCCACAGCACACTGTGAGGGCAGGACAGGAAGGAGCAAAGAGATAAAAATTTAATTTCTTCTGAAAGTGAAAACTCCTCTTGCTTCAGGTGGTATTTTCCATTATGCCCAGATCATTACTACATCCCTATAATCTAATTTTTCTTTACTATTAGGGTTTAATAGTGAATATTGCATTGCCACCTACCCCTGGAAACCCTTGGCCTTCTGCTAACCGCAGATTGGTGGGCTAAAATGAGAGACTGCCCATTGAGAATATAATCCTGGTCTGCAGGGGGCACAGAGATTTCTTCACCTCTGGGAAGGAGCCAGTGGTTACCAGTGCCTGAAGCTCCACGTTCAGGTACAGCATACCATGCTGGAAGTTAACGTGAACCTTAAAGAGGGGGACAGGGGCCTTTAGCTGATAAGACGAGGGATGACTTTGCTTGTGGCAGTTTTAAATAAGTAGAAAATATGTATGAAATTTTAAAGGGTATGTTACCCATGAATTCAGGAACGCAGATGTTTTCACGCCTTCTTTCATTTAAAATATAGCGGAAACCCAATATTATTCTGTTCACATTTATTAATGTGCTTTAATAGAAAAAATGGGGTCAAAAGTCCTCTGAAAAGAGGCTAAAATGAAGGAAGATAGAGTTCATCACTTCCATATTTTGAGCCTGTGACTTCCAAAATCAAAGGCTTGGTAATCCTAATGGATTGACTTCCAAATTTCCTTGGATTTGTATTGCTGGACTTGTCTCTCTCCAGGGCTTAGCTGGATCCCTGCAGATAGATTTTTAGCTTTATATGGTGTAATTCCACTTAGTCCAGCTGTAAACTTGTGGTGGCTGAATTAATACATTACAGGGGCGAAAAAAAAAAAGAAAAAGAAAAGAGTATACCTACAAACCCCATGGCTTGTATATCAAATCCTGAGGGGGAAAAACTGGGCATTTCAATTAGTTGGTTGTGTGGCCTGATTGAAGAACAGCCCCGTGGCTAACAAAGCTTTGTCTGTAGTATCAGCTTGCTCCTCATCCACCAGGACAAATAGAGTGGTTGGTCATTAACGGGCTAGCCATCGGGTAGGGGTTTTGTTCTTAAATGGGGGCTTTGTCTTATCCCTGCTGTTTAAGCCCTCTCCAAGCACTCCTCACCTGTCATATCTGTCATACATTTAATTCATCACGCTCCCTGGTCAAAAGCTACACTGATAGTATCAAAAGAAGAGGAGGGGGCTTCTTATAACTTTAGCGATCAAAGGAGATTACAAAGCAAATAAGATTTTAATGAAGACGGCAGGTTTGGAAAGGAGAATTTACTGCACTGCGAATCGCTAGCACATAAATGTTCGTTTTATCTGTATAGTATTTGAGAGTGGAATCTCAAGCTATTACAGAAGGAAGGATGGATACATGTGTTGGTTTGTGGTTTTAATTAAAAACACAGAGGGAAGAGACAGGGGGTGGGGGGGAAGAGTTCTTTTATTTTACTTTAAGGGTCATATTTTTATTCTGTAAATATGATGAGCAGACTGTGTTTAAATGCAAGTTTGTTTTAATACAAATGTGACAAATGCATCAGGCAAGTTGCCACTGAACTGATATTGTCAGACCAATGCTGTCTGCTATTTGACCTAAGTTTCAAAATATCAATCAAAATACTGAAATACACTTGGCCTCACTGTATCTGCTAAAGAGGCAAAGCAGGCAGGCAGTTTTCAGTCACAGTCATGGAAATCTCCATGTTCCTGGTATCATACGTGATGGGGGCCAGAGCTGCAGAAAGGCACCTTTTGTGTCAGTGGGTGTTTTACAGGAAGGCAGCCCTGTGCCAGTGGCGCGGGGAAAACTGGATGCCTTCCCTCACAGGTTCAGACTGGGAAGCACATGCTGCCCTGTGGCACTTTGTCATGGAATGTGAGCCTGAAACATCCACATCTTAATTCACAGAATATTCTGAATTGGAAGGGACCCACAAGGATCATCCCTTCAGTGAATGGTCCATATAGAGATCAAACCCACATCCTTGGTATTATTAGCACCATGCTCTCACCAACTGAGCTACTCTCAGTGGCTCATTCACTGCTACCTTTTATTAAACCTGCAGTCTTTCCACAGAGGAATTTTCCCATTTGAGACTGTCAGTCCAGAGCAGATACTCTGTTTTCTGATAAGGTGGAAAGAACTGATGAGGAATTATTGCAGTTCCTCATGCTACTAGTGTACAGTATGCAAATTCTACATAATATGCAGAATATGACCAGTCATCTGGAGATTCAGTTAGCAGGAAAGACACTTCACTGGAAACATAAAGGTTATGGAGCAGATCATTTTGACACTTAAAAGAGAACCAGGGGATCAGGCTCAGCCAGTGTGGATTTATAAAGGGCAGGTGCTGTTTGACTAACCTGGTCTCCTTATGACCAGGTAACCCACTTAGGGGATGAGGGAAAGGCCGTGGATATTGTCTACCTGGACTTTAGTAAAGCCTTTGATACTGTCTCCCACAGCAATCTCCTGGCTGTTCATGGCTTGGGCAGGGGCACGCCTCACTAGGTAAAAACCTGTCTGGATGGCCAGGCCCAGAGAATGGTGGTGAATGGAGTTACATCCAGCTGGTCACCACTGGTGCTCCCCAGGGGTCACTACTGGGACCAGATTTGTTTAATGCTTTTATCAACTACCTGGGCAAGGGGTTTAAGTTCATCCTGAGTCAGATCACAGATGACACCAAGTTGGGTGGGAGTAGAAAGGCTCTACAGCAGGATCTGGACAGGATAGGCTGGATCAATGGGCCAAGGCTAATTGTACGAGGTCCAACAAGGTGAAATGCCAGCTCCTGCAGCTGGTTCACAAGAACCCCATGTAGCACTACAGGCTGAGGGAAGAGTGTCTGGGAAGATGCCCAGCAGAAAAGGTTGCCAGCTGACAGCGGCTGAACATGAGCCAGCATGTGCACAGGTGGCCAAGAAACCCAGTAGCATCCTGGCTTGGATCAGCAACAGTGTGGCCAGCAGGACATGGCCAGTGACCAGGACTCTATACTAAAAACTGGTGAGGTTGTACCTCAGACCCTGTGTCCAGTCCTGGGCCCCTCATTACAAGAAAGACATTGAGGTGCCAGAGAAAGTCCAGAGAAGGGCAGCAAATGTGGTGAAGGATCTGGAGCAAAAGTCTTATGAGGAGCAGCTGAGGGAGCTGGGGTGGTTTAGCCTGGAGAAAAGGAGGCTCAGTAAGGACTATATTGTTCTCTATAACAAGAGGAAACAGCCTCAACTGGCATGAAGGGCAGTTCTTATTGGATATATTAGGAAAAATTTCTTCACTGGAAGGATTGTCAAGCAGTGAAACAGGCTGCCTGGAGAAGTGGTGGAGTGACCATACCAGGAGGAGGTTTTTAAAAGCCACGTAGGTGTGGCACTTAGGAACATAGCTTAGCAGTGGACTGGGCTGTACGGGGCTCATGGGTAGAATGATCTTTAAGGTCTATGATCTTAAAGGCCTTTTGTGACTGAAAAAATTGTAAGAATTTACGAAGCAGTGCTTTGGGCACTGGCTGGCATCTGTGCAGTGTACAGAGCCAAACCTGCCCTGTTAGCAGCAGAACTAGCCAGCCTTATTTTTGCAGTTTTTCTTTGTGATGAAAAGAAAGCCTTTGCCATTGCTGAAGCCTTTGATAAAAGAGGGGGTAGTTTGTATTATTAGCACGGATGTTAACATCTTTACTTCAAAGACAGGGGGGAAGTGGCTGCCTAGCTTTCTTTAAATTGAATTAAAAACGTGGAGTCCAGGAAGGAGCTCACAAAACCATGTCTGAACTTGTCAGCCTTTATGGGTTTAGGTGGAAAACTCCAGTTCTCACTTTCCGCTGAGTAATACTGAGAGCTCTTTATTTGTGTGGTTTTCAACCTGGCTATGAATTATGAATGATTTACTTAAGAAGTGATAAACTATGGGTCTGCCCTTAAGCTAAGCGGAGGTCCCTACAGCTGAGCTGTTTTACATGGAGCAAGGACATGGTCCTCAGCACCCTTCTGATATTGGAGTCAATGTCTTGTATTTTCATCTAAGGGCTAGTATCCATCCCTTAAGTTGCTTTTCTGCAGCCCACAGGATCTCCTGATAAGCAAGGCCCAATGCACTAGTTTTACTGGAAGAGAGATGAAAATTCACATGTGATCTGTCATCTGGTGGCATGAATTAGCTGAACCAAAGTCAGACCCAGGTTTTTTTGTAAGTGAAGATGGGCTAAAGATACAGCCAGGAGTGTCGTTCAGAAATTGTGCTTGAATCTTGCTTTGAGTAAGCATGTCAGTAAGTGGCTTCTAAACTGATTTGTTTTAATTGATAGCAACAAAAACTGTGAGTAGGGCCTGTATGTATCTGATATTTGATGAGACAGTACAGCAGAGGCAGCTGCAGCAGGGCTCTCCCAGTGCTCACACCAGCTCAGTGAATGGGTGTTAGTGGCACTGGGAGTCGATCTGCAAGGCTCTGCTCTGTAAACAGGGTTGGCACACGTGCCAGACAGAAACATTTGCATTTACTGTTGGTTTAAGGACCTCCATGCTATTGTTCATCTGGAAACTCTGGGGTTTTTTCCTTTTCTTTTTTTTTTCCTTGCCCTAAGTTAAAGTGGCAGAGGCTAACTTAAAATATTGTCTTTCCTTTCACAAATTAGAAAATCTGAGAAGGTGCTCAACTTACTTGAGGTATAGACCAACCTCCTCTACTAACATGTTCTGGTTATAGATCTTAATAGGTTTTTGCAAGACCAAAGTACTTAGGTAAAGAAGTGTTTTTTAAAATAACAGAAGTTCACATGACAGCATATAAAAGTCAAATGACAGAGCAATTAATGGGTTATTGCTACAAAAATAACCTTTCAAACGAGCTCCAAAAATGCTCTGTGGTTGGAGTTTCACTTTTGGAATTTACTTTTAAGCCACTTTCTCCAAGTTTAAATCTATCTACAAAAAACTTCAAAAACTTTTTGTTATAGTTGTTAGGAAAAGAGAGAAAGAAAAATAGCAATTTTTTTCTGTGTTAAAGCAAATGCTTTTAAAACCTATCACCCTATACCTGACTGGAATTGAAAAAAAAAAAAAACAAAACAAAACCTTCAGAAACTGGGCATCGGTTTTCTTCAACAGCACAAAAGCCACCGTGCCAACGTTTAGAACTGCAACACATCAACTGCTCTTATAGCTCATACTTTATTCTCTGCATCAAAGCTCTGGTGGGGGGGAGTAAAAACAGAGAGTGTGAGAGCGAAAGAGTCAAGCCCTTCAGAGCCTCTAATGACGCGTGCCAAACACGTGGAAGGTAAATCCCCTAATTCAGTCTATTCTTTCAGCATTCCCTGGCGGGTGGCCAAGCTAAATATTTCTGCTGGATAAAAAATGCACCCTCCTATGCGGCACTTTCTTAACAGGATGGCTCTCCAGCTTTAGCAGAGGGGGCTTCTCTGGGGGAAAGCCAACATGTGTGTTCTCTTATCTATTTATTTATTTTATTAAAAAGGGGCTTTATGGGCTGTGATTGGATTAACTTAGTGAACCCTGGAGGAAGAGGAAAAACAAATTGGGAAGCTGGTTTAGCACCCCCACCTTTTTGTCATCTTCTTTTGGGATTTCCTGGCTGGCTGCCACCTTGAGCCTGTTGAATGTTCTTTAGATCAATCAATTAAAAAGGCTTTAATATTTGGGTGATTGGAACGCAACATATGGGCTGCTGGTGCGGATGTCATGTGGTGCGTGGAGTTAATTGAAATGATTAATAGAGGTGTTAGTTTCTTCAAGACTAATTGAAGAAAGAATATAATTGGAAGCATAGACTAACCATTATTGTTGACTTTTTTTTAACATATTGCGTCCCTTAAACACTTGTACATGTTTATAAACATGCAGATGGACTTTGTTTAGATGTCTTCAATGTGGTGATTTGCAAAATCACATCAACTCTACAAAAGTCAAATTTATTTTTATGTAAATTAATTGGGAAAAAGTATTTTCCTGTGCCTTGCCTGTTTTCAGTAACCAGTATGTACACTGAATTTCTGGTACCTGCTTGTCTTTATTTCCTCGCCAGACTCAAATGAATTGATTCATCCTCATAATTATCTGTGGGGTCAGAGCATCCATCCACAGAAACTGATCAGGACCCTCTGAAGGTCTGTTAGTGCCCTCTTCTCTCTGCACAGTGAGTTGGGATAGCACAGTGGAAATGTGCCAGGTATTTCAGAGAAACAGCATCACTATTTTACTGCCCCACACCTTGTCAGCTTGGCCATATTTCAAAGGGACAAATATACAAAGGACTGTCAGAAGCCTGGATTGGACAATCAGAAATTAGAGAAATTCAGATTTAACTGAGATCAGCTCTTTTGGTCTCTCCACCTCCTTTAAGAATAATAACTTTTTTTTCCAGGAGTAGTAGCCTGGGAATTTTTAACTAAAATTTCTAAGCTATTGTGAAATACAAAATGAAAGCAATGAACTGGCTGCAGAGGACATCTGGCAGCAAGGAGAGGGTACGAAGGACGTGTCTCTGAAAGTCATCCTGCTGCAGAGGCCGGCTCTCAGGGTAGAAATGGGGAAACAGAAAACATGAGAGTCTCTGGTCTGTAGTCAGTAAGCACGGGCTGGCTGCCCGAGCGCTGCGCGAGGAGGAGCAGCGTCGCGCCCTGCTTGCTGCTGGGCTGTGGTTACAAGTGCCGTAGCAAACTTTCAGATGGGGGTTTCTTAAAACTGGAGACAATGGCTTAAATGGCTTATGAATCTGCTAGAGGGCAAATGTTCACCTGTAAAAGAAGAAAATGGGGCAAGATGGCAATGAAGTGTTGATCTAAAAGGTAAGCCACTTCTGATTTAGGATATGTAGATAAGCTACATATATTTGAAAGTGCATTTTTTTTTCACACCAGCTTTCTTTTTGCCTGCTTTTGGCAATAGGGGAAATGTTTGTGCATAATTTTAATGTTCTGGAAAAGAGCTGTCTTCCTGGAAAGGACATACATATTTTCTCTATTTGTTTTCCTTTGCACATGTGGTGCAGCTTATGCATTTGTGTATCTTTTTCAGTAGTCAGAAAGTTTACTCTGCAGCCCAGAATAAACTGAGCAGAGAAGTGATAGATAAGTTTAGAGGGGGTTTGTTGTTGGCTTAGAAGAAAAGAGTATAGGATGGTTTTAATATTTTAGAGTCTTCCCACACAGATTTCCAGTGATGCTTTGAAGGCAACCGTGCGTCTGCAAAGACTTTGAGCCTCCCCGGAAGATGTGGCCTGTCTTGCGTACAGATCTGAGCAGAGCGTTTGTAGAAAGGAAGTGGCTGTCCTGTACTGGGGGCTGAGAGGAAGGGAAGACATGAGGTCTGATTGCAAGCTTCCCTTACTCCCCGTTGCCTGATTTGTGTGCACGTAGTGCTAATAGTTTTAGAATGAGGGGGATATGCTGGGACAGACTGGTGCAAATTAATCTTTCAAAACAATTTTTCTATTGTTATTATTTGGTGCTGAGATTAGTCATTTAAGGATCTGGTTTTATTGCAGCAAGCTACTGCAATTACATAGTCACTTGTTTACTTTTCTAATCTTAATAGTGATGAAAAATAGGAGTCTCAGCATTCAATTGCCTGCATTGCCCATTAGGATTTAGTACAAGAAAAGAAGAAAATTGTATGAACTTGGTGAAATAGGAGCATCCTCCCTGTCTCTATCTAACCTTGCCATGTTGTATAATTAATAAAGTTTGAGTGCATTGGCCTGGGTCACTGAAAGAGGAACAGCAGACCAAGGGGAAAGGGTTTAAATCTGTGCACATTCTTTGTATGTGGCTTGCATCTGATGGCAATATTCTCATTGCCACACAAAGGAGAAGGTTAAACATCCCCCTAAAATAAATCTCAGGGAACTATATCTAATACCCTGCTAGCATCACCTATTGCTAAGACAGACAATTTGCATTAGGAGATCTCACTTTAAGGTTCTCATAAATCTACCAAATTCTTAACATGTGGTTCAGGTGTTTCTTGCATTTTCCTCTCCTACGGATGCATTTTCCCCCAAAATCTATTCTGCCATTTCCAAAAATTTGGCTATGACAAAAATTGTATTGCTAGCATTAAGAATGTGATGACTTTTCTGTTGAAAAGTAATCTCCACCATGACAACTCCCATTTTTTGGAGCACAAGTTTGAATGACAGGCTCAGTGGTTTGGGGAAGGACAGCATATGTGGCAGGGGAGGGTGAAGACTGCCATTGTCTGGGATGCTCAAAAGCCATCCCTCTGCCAGGGCCACTTCCCAGTTCATGGATCTACACATGTGCTTCATTTGCAATGGGTCCCTGTCAGAGGAAGACCAGAACACACTCTGGTCCTGTCCCCACCTCTGTCTCTGACTCCCACACCCAGGAGAATTGCTTTTGAGCTAGAAGCCAGCCTAGAGGATTGGCAGAGCAGCCCTCCCAGGAAGTGCAGGAGGGCATCACGGCTCCCTTCAATGGGCACACACTCTTGGGTCTAGAATGGAACACCAGAACTGAGAGCAGAGGAGTGCATGTTCAGCACGTGCTCATTGCAAACCGTCCTGAGGCCAGAGAGTCATCATAAGGAACGGTTTTTAAAAGCCTATGGACAAGAGCTGAACCTGGAGGGGATTATGAAGGAGGAGAGACAATGCCTGGAGATCAGCAGTGTCAGGGAAGAGGGAAACTGAGAGTAAGGTTAGTACAAGACCAAGGGATTTATCTTTATGGGTTATTGTAGAGGAAGGCGAGCAAGCTCGGTGTTAAAAGCGGGCGGGATGTAAGCCAGCTCTGATCCAAAAGCTGCCTGGCTGCATTAGCACGGTGCTAAGCCCAAGCTAATATATCCGGCTTCTCACCAGGGCTTATTAGCTCGGGCTCAGTGCCATACGAACATAGTCACAGGAGCTCCAGTTGGCCTGACACCATGCCTGCTCAATGTGTGAACTGAGCTCAGGGCTACATGCCTGCACAGGAGCACCAGGAGATGCCTGCAGACTTGGCTGCAGCACACTGATGAGGAGGCTGTGGAAGCCAGGCCTGCTGGTCAGCAGGAAGGGGCACATGGGGATGGAGGGCATGTCACGTTTGCTTAAAGTAGGACAGGAAAGAAGTGCAGTGCAGATGAGGAACCAGGAGGGGCTGAAACTGGCTTGATGAGGAGACTTGGCCCACAGGAGCCTGGGTGTGGGAGTGGTAGATATGAGTGACTGGAAAGGGAAACTACAAGAGGGGTCAGGAGGAACAAGCTGAGGACTTGCTGGGCAAGGAAACCAGTCAGAAGTCTGAGTCGAGCACTGGAAGAGGAAGAACAAACTCCACGCCACACCTGGTGTGAAATCAAGATGCCTGAAAGCAGTCATTCTTCTGCTGCCAGCCTGCCACTGGATGAAACCCACCAACAGAAGAGTCCTATCCCTTACAATTCTTGTGCCAACCTTGCCAAAAATAACCATATGGTTGCTCTGAGCCAGGTCTGCCAGCGTCCCTGCAGAGGTCTGCCTGTGGCAGATCAGAATACCTCAGCTCTGTTCTTGATCTGTGGAGGAATCAGAGTAGTGCCAGGTCATGAGATCTCTGCTTTTTCTGTTCGCAGTTTCAAAAATCAGCATAAAAACTATACAAAAACCTTACTAAAATTGCAAGTTCAAGTTCTCCAGAGTTTGTTTGCCTAACTCCAATTTGATCCTCTTATGCATTACGATGCAGTCTTTAATTACTCATTTAATTACTGTTAACTGGCTACTTGCCTCATTCAGGCATAAGACAAGCTTGCTAGGGGAGATGAATTGGGGTGGTGTAATAAAATGTTATCTTTAAGACACCTCTTCCCGCCATCTCATTTGGTGCTCATTTGGTGCATAAGGATGTAAGACAGCCCTGGTAGGAAGCAGTGCTGCTCTTCTCAGAGCATGTCAGCTCTGCTCTGAAGAACTATGCATTATTCCTACCTGTAATTCAGAATAAGATTCATGCCAATTCACCTCAGTAAAGCGTTTTGTGGGTGGGCAATAATTTTGACATCTTCCTGGGTGCCTGATGTGAAGCCCTGCAAAATACAGAGCCATCACAGATGCCAGGAAGAGAAATGCTTTGAACATAGAAAATAATGCACTGTGCTGAGTAAATCGGCTGCTCTGCATCCCAAAATTAATGTATGCTTTTGATGTTAATGTCATTGTGTCTCCATACCCCTTCTGCAGAGCGAGAATAGCAATAATACCTTCATCAACATATGGGGGAGGTATTGTGAAAATCAGATTAGTCATTATTTGATGTCTGTGAAGAGTTCAAGTGCTGCTGTTCTGATGAGCAAAGCGGAAAAATACAAGACAAAATTGGTTGTCTTCATTTGAAGAGTCTGTGGTTACTGTAAGCCACTGGGCCTTCCAAGGAGAAAGAAGAGTGAAAAAAAAATCTGGAAAAATGGCTCTTCTAGTCATCACTCTTCTTTCTAAACACCGAATGAGGTGGAGAAAAAGATGGTTCATCATATGCCAAGACTGCAGGACTGAGTTTCTGTACACAATCCTAGACCTCCTGGCATCTCCTACCAATTGAAAGAACGCCCGTGTTTGCACCATAAAAGGTCTCCATTACTGACATTTTGGAGTGTTTGTCTCACTGCAAAGCTTGGGGGTTTTTTTTATGTGAGCCTGTTGTCTTGCAAATCTGATGGTTGGCCGTAGGTTTTTACAGAACTTTGACTCAGCTTCAGGGAAGGAGGAATGAAGAAGCAGAAGAGTGAACTTCTGGAAGCTGAAACCCTCCTTTCCCTGGGTTTGAGCAATGTGTGCTGTTATGAAACCTTTTGAAATCTTATTTGCTGATGTCTTTCTGACCCCCCAAATTATTCTTGTGTAAATGTTGACACCCAGTAGAGATGAAATCATTGGCTTAGGAAAACATAACTGGCTTATCAGAAACTGCACGATTCCAACAATATACTACCAACACCAGCCTTCTTTTTTCTTTCTTTTTTTGTCTTTTNGTTAGTTGGCAGATGGTATTGTGAATCAGACTGTACGTAACTGAAGGAACAGAATGGTTTTTTCAGTTCACATGAACCCAAATCCCTGTAATATATCAAACTGGTTTTATTTTCAGGTCTTCTGTGTGCTTATGGTTTTTATATGTTTACTCATTTCATGGTGGTAGTTTTAATTACACACTCAGAGAGTCTATAAGCAGAACAAAAACTAGATATGTTTTCCAACTGAACTCAGGCTGTCTGTAAATTTTCCCTGCGTGTTGTACCCATAGCTCACTGAAATCAAAGGACATCAAAGTTTCTCCACTGACCACCTGAAATCAGTTAGTCCTCAATTGGTTCTTTTTATGATTCTGACTCTAAAGTTATGTGATTTGTTTGCTGAAGGAAAGTGATCTAAAAGTGAACAGACAAACCATCAGAAAAATGTTGAGGCTTTGGTCTCCTGTATCATGCCATTAGACACCTGGCAGGGCAAAAGGAACAATTGCAATCTGTTTATTCATGGGCAACTGTAAAGCCAGAAGATGCATTAAAACTTGATGATTAAAACACCTTGGATGTTTAGGATCATGAAGTAACTCCATAATGAAAAATCTTGCTAAAGAGTTTGCTGTGCATAGGAGAAAGGATCTGCCCTCTAGCAAACTACGGAAAAAATCAAGAGTCTTGGTTCAAAAGCATCAATTTTGAGTTCTGCTGTTCAGATGTGAGTTTTGGTGTTTTATGTTTTAAATTAAAGGCGTGGCTGAATGTTCATTATCCCTATGATAAAAGCAGTAGAAATAGGTGCAAAATGGCCCTTGTGCAACGCTGTAATTTACCTTTATTTTAAACTGGTTTACACATCTTAATACATTATGACAATCAGAATTATCGGGCCACCAGGCGGAGAGGAGTTTGTTTTGTTAATTGCTCTTGTTAAGCCTAATTACAGAACGGGGTGGAGTGGATGTGAGGGGAGGGAGGAATCTGCTAGCAAGAGGAAATTCTAAAATCCTCGGAGCAGTTCCAGGCAGTGTGTGTTGGGGAGCAAGAGTGCGGGTGTGGTGTGGAGTGCGTGAGCATGCGTGCGTGTGTGTAAGAGTGAGAGAGTGAATGACAGACTTTCCATGTGGACTAAAATCCTGAGATGCATAAGCTGGAGGTGGGGAACCTGTGCTGTGTGGACACATGAAGGTACAGCTGAACAAAGAACTGTGCTGTAGTTTTCTTTATTAACTAACTCTTTTTGTTTGTTTGTTTGTTTGTTTTTTTTTTTTTTTTTTTTTTTTTTTTTTTTTTTTTTTTTTTTTTTTTTTTTGGACGGGGATGGCTGGGGCGGGGAGATGAAGATTACTTACTTTGCTGTTAATCTTTGGGGTTTGCATTAGATTGAGTGCTCAAATGGTTTGCTGATATGCTGCACCATTCTTTGATACTGCAGATTGCCATGTAGCCCTGGGTTGGTCTCCTAAAGCCCTTTGAAACGTTTTCCTTCTTCCCAGTGATTGTAGCAGAGGTGTGGTGGGCACAGACTATGTTATTTGTTTATACTTTCCAATGGAAAGCTTACATCGAAAGAGCCCTTCTGCCCTGCATTATTCCAGTTTGTTTATGTGCCCCGCATTACACTGTTGGTGAATTACTGTGCCTGAGCTGCATTGTCAGCCCCCTCCGTTGCCTCGGGAGCCTCCGGCACAGGAGTTTCTGATAAGGCAGTTTTGAACAAGCCAGACGCCAAGTGAATGATTCCATAACAAATCTGTGCTCTTCTCCGGGGTATGTTACCTGACTTGTTTGCTGCCAAGGTGGTTTTATTGGTTTGGCTACTGGGTGGAGGGAGGAGACTAGAACAGTACACGAGTCACGCTTTTGTTTTGCTTAATTATTATGTACACTTTTAATAAAACCTTTTAGTGCCATGAATTAAATGTCACTGCAATCCTGCACCAGGAGAAAAATGCTACTGCTGTTGTAGCTGACAGCTGAGTGGTTAGATGGCCAGCGTGAGTTTGGGGCTCAGAAGCCTTTTCTTTGCTGGCTAGAGATACTGCTGGGTAAATGTGTTTACTTTTTCCTTAGTATTTATACTAGTTAATGTGTCGCACTAGATAAATCTACTTCCTGAGTCCATCTTTCAGCTTGCTCCCTTCCCTCCCAATTGACAAATGGTTTGAGTTTGACACCGTTTTATCAGTTGAGCCCCTGCTGGGTGCTGCATGCCTGCTTGTTGCTGCTTTATCGTGAAAAGTGAATTATCTGCAATATTTTGCTACCATCTAACTAGCAGTTGGCAGGCTTTTCTATATGAACTGATTTAGATTTCAGCAAGGGGAGGCTGTTGTCTTTCTCTGCAAAGCCCTGTTGTTGCTCTCCAGGAAAACAAAAGATCCCGGAGCTTTCTGCACCGCAATCTGCTGCTGTCCCACTTTCAAGGAGGTGTTTTGTTTGTTGCGGCAGCTTCCTATCTTAAAATGATAAATTGAGTGGACATGTGTGCTGTTTTAAACCGCTGTCTCCAGGGCTTTGTGTTCACTTAGGATAAAATACATTATTTTGTGGTAGGCTCTGGTGTGATATAAACTTGGTTTAAAGATTACAGAGCAAAAGGGAAAGCATCAACATCTTCAGCAGTGGTAGTTTGATGAGGAATAGCTGCCAGAAGAACTCTACTGACTTAACCTCAAGTGGGTTGCAAATGCATTAGGGATTCATTAATATTAATAGTAGAATAGACATTTCCTGCTTTCGTTTGACATCTTCCAAGCCCTTTTTTTTTTTCTTTTAAGAGCAACTTGAAGTGCAGTTTTAACACTTATTCAAGTTACTACAAGGATGATAAGCTAAAGTTAAACAGAAGGAGACCTCTGAGTGTGTGGGGTTGGTCTCTAGGAGTCCTGGAATTTGGTGCTGTGCTTTAGAGAAAGATTGTGGTAAACTCTCGGGTGAGACTTTGAGGGCAGTTTGCAAATGGGTCCGTTAGGTATGACTGCAACCAGAATAAACTGTTGTCACAAGAAATTGTTCTATGAGGGTGACAGGAAGGTCGCTTTCAAAATGACATGTTAGGGGTAATAACTGTGAAGATTTCTAAGGTGGGCACAGTAGTGGCTTGTTCATAAGTTCAGGGGTGGAAAAAAAGATTCAGACCCTTCTTGAGTCTCTGAATACTCTGTGAGGTTGGCTGAACAGTTTGGTTTGAAAAATAAATAGATCCAAAGTAATTTGTATTTGCTTTTACTCTTCTAAATCCTGTGATGCACATTTTTATGTTTCTGCTCTGTTGCCAGCAGGCTTCCAAGATTTATTCAAAGGAAAAAAAAAAAAGAAAAGAAATTTGACAAAATCACCAAAGATCTTTGAGACATAAAACGAACTCAAGAATTTTGTTAGAACCAAGAGGGAACGTGTAATTGTGATGATCATTTTTCAGCACCCTGCATATCACAATTTCACCCACTGAGCCCTTTAAGTAAGAGAACTTGTGGTAGTGCAATGAGGCTGGGGCTTGCTTTTTATAGAAAACACAGCTAAGAGTCCCAGTTCACGAAATATCAAAAGAAAACAGGTAAGCCCCCACAAAGCACCTAGTCTGGCAAGTCTAGTGATGCAATAGCTACAAACGCAGAAGTGCACAAGAGTTTGGCAACTCTTACTGATAGGGCAATTTGAATTGTCAGTGTGCGTCTGCTCTACTTGTTGAGCCTAATGAAAAGTACAGTTTAATCACTGGTGTGCCAAATTGACCATGATTAGCTGTTATTGCAGATTAGCGCATTGTCTGGGGCTCCAGAATTATTGATCCGGGTGCTGTGCTCTGGTGTTTTCTGTGCCCTCTATCGTAACCTCTTCTTAGTGCTTAGGGCAGAGAAGCAGCAAAGGAGAGTAGGAGGGAAGAAGTCCAGATGGGAAGAAAACAGGTCCTGAAAAGACCACATAGGAACTAGGTCAGGTACTCTGGAGATTAAAGAAGCATGCTTCATCCCTGGACGCAGGAGGCAGGGACAAGTAGCATACAATTACGAGGAATTAGAACGGCAACAAGTAGTGCAGATTTATCAGCTTTAATTGTCTATTGTCAGGACAGAGCCCTTCTTGTAGATCAGGCGCTGCCAATGCTTTAATACCTCTAATGGACTCTCTATTGTGGGATTATCTCTCCTAAGGACAATGTATTTCTTAAAACTAGTTGTTTTGGGAGAGGGAGAAAAAAAAAAAAAGAAAATAAGTAGCTGCAGCCCTCGGTTGGTTTGTTGTTTTTTTTTTTTTCCCCTCTCTGGTTTGTCACATTTGCAGGAAGTAGCTGAGAGCCCAGTGTTGCTCTTCTGTCAGCAGCGCTATTCCTTCAGGGGAACTGATAGATACCTATTGAACATTAACTCCCTTTGCTTCACCTTCTCCAACGAGCTGCTCCAGAAACAATAGCTGGTTGATAAAGAGCAGATAAGCAAGGACACCCGGCTTAAGAATCTCTCTGCTATCTTTATTTTAAAAGCTTTCCTGGGTTTTGCAAAGTAAACATTACAACATTTAAAGAAGGATAAGGTGTCAACTATTTAATGAGAAGTTGTGTTTAATAGCAGAGGAATTCTTCCCTCCCCCAGCCAACACATAGGTATGAAAAGACTGTTATTTCACCACCCTGGGGTAGGAGGGGTGGATAAATGACAACTGTACTCTTAGAAGCTTAAAAAGTGGTCCTTCAGACCAACTCTTCCAGATTCCCTAACCATCTCTAAACATACAGTCAGTATTTTGACTCCTTTGGTCCTCAATGCACAGTAGTCACATTGCTGGATCTGTGATAATCTGTGGGTAAATATTTTCATTTCCACCACATGCACTTTGTCACAGTGTGTAGCTGTTGTTTTTGTTAATCTGTTTTGAAATGCACTCTGTGGCCAGCTCTCTGTCTGAGAAAAGTGGCGTAGTTCCACCCATTGATCTTGCCTTCCTTCTGCTGTGTTCCATCAGCTCCAGGAGATGGGGCAGCCCTGAGAGTGTCTGACATGAAAACTGAATCGTACAGGAGTAGTCTGAAGTTTCACCATTGTTCATATCACCGTGTCTTACCAGGCCGGTTGAGGAGAGAATACCCCAAAAAGTGTCATGACTGCCAAGTTGGGAAGAGACATGAAAGTTGAAATAACAAAATTAATTCTGAGGTGACTTCATTATTTCAGCTTGTTGTGAGCTTGTTATGGGTCTGATGTCTGAAGTATTCACAGGATATCATCACAGGCTTCTAATATGTGCATACCTTAACATCCTTCCTTCATGACAATTTGAAAATCAGCCTGTTTTAAATGAGAATATTCCAAAGCACATTCTTTTTTTCAGTCCTCTTGTCACCAGTAAGGTTGGAATGGGTTGGCCAGTTGTCATTCGTTTTTCATCAGACTCAGTTAAAATGGAGAGTATATTCAAAACTCTGTGGTTGGGACATGAAAGGTTGAATTTGTACTCAGATTTTCTTGTCCAATACAAACTTGTGTTGGTAGAAACATGCAAAGGCAATAAAAGTGTTCTTGTATGGGCTCTTGACCGTCATCCCTACCTTTCCCAAGACCATCATAGCTCAGAAGCGTGATGGGAAGGCTGATGGTAGCCAAGGAGGGAATATCTATGGTCCACCTTCTCACAAAGCCTTCTTGCCCTCCTGATAGCAGGCCCAGCCAGCCTCTGCTCCTTCTTCTCAGACTCAAGCCTCAACAGGAGGAAGAGGCTGAAGCTTAGTTCTCACTTCTGTGTGCTGTTAGAATGTTTTTGTTCCATTGGAGGAGAATTGTTTTGGCTTATTCATACGTCATCTAAGCAGTATTTTAATAAGGCCTAGTGGGAAACAAAAAGGGATATGGCATTTTAGTTTGACTCCTTTTTTTCTCTTTTTAAGGAAAATTTCTTGAGAGGATAAAACAACAGAAAACAAAAGTGATGTTAAGGCAGTAGCTGAGAGTGCAGCCAAAAGATCTGCTCTTGGTATTGCACAGCCAAGACAAAAATAAACGTTTGGCATTTGGAAGTGCTACAAGGCAATGACCGGGGTGCTCTGTAATTAAAGGCAGTCCCTGAAAGCTGCATGTGTTAATTCAAAAGCCTCCTAGCTATAGCACACACCACCCCAAATGCCCTCGCAAAAAGCTTCTTGTAGATTCAAGTGCATTTTTAATTTCTATCCTTATAGGCAACATCAGCTGAAGTTGTCTAGGGCATACAAAGCCTCTGAGATCATATCTGAAGCCCATAGGCAGGTTTTGCAAAGGTCAGGCCAGTCTGAAGAGAAGACGGCTTCTCTTTTACAATGAAGTGTAACTTTTCCTGTTGCACAGTCACTAAAGTGTGCTGGGTCTCTTTCTTCCCCTTGAATCTGACAGCAACCATGTTTTCAAAAATGTGGCCCCAAAACATGAGTGCATATCAGAACTTGAAAGCAAGTTCTTCTTAGAGTTTGATTTCTCAGTTGGCTTTTAAAAGATGTGCAGCCATGCAACTACATCATGTACCTTCTCCAAGCAATGACCACAACTGGTCCCCAAATGTTTACCAGCACAAGGATGCCTACATGCAGGAAGTGGGAAATGGGGGTGGGTCTGGTAGTTACTCTTGATGTGGTCAATCTGCCACTGACCTTGTTTGGGGAAGGGGAGGATGTGAAAATGAGACTCTCCTTTAATCTCTTGTGTGCATTTTATCTCCCCTCCAACTTTTTAAAGAAATTTCATCTGTTAGAGCCAGCTCCCTTCCCTCCTTCTTCCCCTTACAATTACAGCAGGCGCAGGGAGAACAGCAGCAGTGGCAGCTGAGGCTGAGTTGCACAGGCTTGTTGTTGAGCTGAAGTGGTGATAGCATCAAAGGAAATGGATGGGGATTTCTGAGATCAGAGCTGTTAGGGCCATTCATGATTTGTTGCCAAGCTGAAAGCTGCTGCAGAGAGAGCTGCCTGAGAAATGCTGATTAATACAGTAATTGAGGTTTTCTATGAGCGAGAAGGAAAGAATTAAAATATGACTAAAAATGTTCTTTTTGAAATGAACAACATTTTGAGATTGCACATTCCAGACAATAGCAGCTACTGGTACAAACGATTTCTATAAAAGAGCAGAAAACTTCTGGTTGAACACAGCGTCTTTTTATGTTTCTCTCTTAAGGAGGAAGGTCAGAAGGTCAGTCTATATATTTCTTTAATGGCAGAGTTTCCTCTGTGATTCTTACTTTAGTACACATTCTTAACAATTTGTTTCTGTCTCTTTTCCTTGATAAACTTAGTTTTATTCCAGATCAGGCACTGTTAGGCTGGATCTGCACATCAGCAAAACCCCTTCTCCTGGACTAAGGTAGTTCTGGACTCAGCTTCACTGAGACACCTGGAGCTAATTTCGGGCTAGCCTCAGAGCATGCCATAGAGTTATTTGAAGTCCATAGGCTTCGTAGGCTGTACTCACCTCCCAGGCTCCAGGGATAGAGCCACACTGACCTGGGATATTGGCAGCCTCCTGATGAATATTTCACTTCATCTGATGTGATCTAATCTAATCTCTGCTTCCTCTTGTTTTCCAGCCCAAAAGCACTCTCTGTCCCTTGAAAAGCAGATTTGCTTTTTTTCCCTGCTCTCCTTCACATTAAGAAGATCAGTCCCTGAAGGAAACACATCAACCCCTTCTTCTTGTCTCCCCCCCACCCCCGCTTTTTTTTTGTTTTTCTTGCAAGCTAACAGGGAAGTGAAAAGCTCTGAAACAGCTGCCTCTCAGAGTGAGACTATTTTTCGGTAAAATAATCACCTTCAGTATGACTACATTGTTTTTCTGTCCTATGCAGTGTGACTCAGCACCAGTTAATTAACCCAATCAAGTAGGCCGGATTTCTCTCCTTTAATGAATGGTTCTTCCTACTTCAGAGCCTTCCCAGACCTCATTTTGGATGTGCCTCGGTTTTACAGGGTATATCCAATTACATTTACATCCTTCGGCCGCAGTGCCCGGGCCACCTCTGCTGTGGAATTACGCTGTGGTGGCAGCTTAGCCAGGACACTCACTGGCGAGCAGTTGCCCTACTTAGGTCTGCTGCCACCAGCCCTGCCGCCTTAGCGCACACGGAAGGTCTTTGCACAGATATGCTATTCTCAGCATCCCAGGCCGAAAATGGCAAGTAATCCTTTCCACACGTCTTTTTATCAGTGGGAGGAGGAGCAGGTTAAGGGAAAGGGGTTTCTGTACGCCTGTCAGAGAGGCAGACAGGCACTCGATTGCATAAACCTGCTTCCCGCCCCCCCCCC
>VZTR01004087.1:933113-988266 GCA_013400775.1 Chaetops frenatus
CCGTGGTCAGGACGGGGCGCGGGGCTGGTCCCGAAGCGGCGGCGGCTGCGGGGGGCTGTGTATTGCCGCGACCCCGCCTCAGCCTCTTCGGGCGGCCCGGCTGTGCCTGCCGGGAGGGCTGGTCCCGGGGGCGACGCCGGGGGTCTCACCCGAACTCACAGTCAGTCAGCCCTTAACCTCTTTCTCGGAAGATCGTGCGCTTTCGGTCTTCGTGTTTCGTTTTTCCCGGAGGAGGGGTGTGAATTTCATAGTAGCTGCGTATCCAAAAAGGAAGAATGAAGGGATTTTATGCCGGATTGAGCGTCATTCTCAGCTACCGGCGTAGGCACAGATAATGGTTCCTTATGAACCTTATGGAAAGAGCCCGACCCTAATACCTGTTCGAGGACAAGTTTGATAACAGTGCTTCTGTCCTGAACAGACCGAGTGGCTGAAGGATTTGCTGGAACTGTCCTGCTAGGCTCATATCCACTGCTTTGGGATACTAATTCCAGAAGGTACCATCAAAATCAAAAGGGATAGAATAACTTTTTAAAAAAGTATTTATTTTATTTATTTCCCCTGCTCCTTTTCTGGTTTGACCCCCAGGAAAATGTTGCAGTGCTTTGTGCAGGGCTGCTGCTGCTACAGTGATGCTGGCAGGATGTCGGCTTTCTCAGCCTTCCATGCCAAAGGATAAGGGGACGTCAGGAGGAGGCGGGGGGGCCAGGTTGTTTTGAAAGTTGTTTGTGTGTTGAAAGCCGGTGGGAAAGTTCAGGCTTCCCCATTTGGAAGAGGCAAGGCTGGGTTCCGCTCTTCCAACATGCGCTTTCCATTTTTAGCTTCATTCAGACGCAGACAGCAGTTCCTTTCCTCTTCCTCTCCTTGTTTGTGTGACACTTTTCTGAGGCAGCTTTTCCACAGGCGACTAAGTGGTCTTGCGGCCATGACCCCACATTTTCTTCAGCACGGAATATTCTTTTCCCTCTGAAGCATTAAGGAAAGGGTCTGAAAAAGGTAAAGTGGTTGTCACAGCCTAGGGATTTTCTCCTCTTTGTTTTTGTTCCCTCATTACTACCGAGGCTGGCATTTTAAAGTGCTGCTTCAGTCAGAGCAGCTTCGTTTACACTGCTTTTTGGCTATTACTCAACTGTACCAACTATCCTGCATACGCTTTTAAAGTGTCACAGACTGCTGTATTAGTCACACTGTATCAACGGAAACCACAACACTGAAGGACAATGAGGATTGAAGGCTGTTTTCTTTTTTTCCAGGCTGCTACACAGTGTAGCTCGGACTCTGTGAGTTTCAAGAATCTGGTGAAAGGGAGAGAGTGGACAATGAAAATGGACATGGAGGATGCTGACATGACTCTGTGGACAGAAGCTGATTTTGAAGAGAAGTGCACATATATTGTAAATGATCACCCGCTGGATCCCAGTGCCGATGGAGGCACCCTAACTCAGGCAGAGGCTTCCTTGCCAAGGAACTTGACTTTCAAATACGCATCTAACTGCAAAGAGGTAAGCAGCAGTGCTCTGGGGAAGGTTGGAGTCAGACAAGCCAAATCACAGCGCTTTGGAAAGAGTGTGCTCACCCTGTCTTTGATTCTTTAGCATACACACACACACACACCCTACCAACAACAACAAATGCTGCCTGCTGGCTTTTAATATGGGACCCTGACATCTCGTTTAAGAAACTGTGTGCTGGTCATCTGTTGTGTAATATTTTCACTGAAAATTGCAGCCAACCTATCCCTGTAACTGGTTCTGTACCAATTCGCAAACAGTTAAATTTTCACACAATTTCAACAGCATCTGAATAAGCATATTTAAACTGTGGGGTAGTTCTTTGTGCCAATTTCTAGGCTGCTGTTTGCCAGGACCATTCATAGCCTCTGGCTCCGAGATTAAAGTGCCTCGGTTGTCCAATAAATAGCTTTAAAAAAGTAAAGGGGAAAAAAAGAAAAACAAATTCCTGGAAATGTGTTTAATTATTTCTTTTTGTTTTCCCTTTGGTTATGAAATTGCTTTATTCTTTTCGTGAGATTGTTGTGTTCCCGACTTCCTAAATTCTTAAAAAATCTGGCACGTCGGTTAAGGAAATAATGGTAGAACTGTAGCAAGCTTGACAGAAGGGCCATAGCTTAAATTAACTTTTGTTTATCTGGGACAGTATCTTCACCGGTAGCTAGCTGTGTGAGTCTGTCCTATCCTTGTCCCTGGAGTGGGTACATTCTTTGCTGTTGTTTCAGAAGGGCTGGAAAGAAACGAGCCTGGATGAGCAATTTGGTTTTGTGTTTACTCCTTCGCATAGAGTAGCTATTATAGCTAGGTGTGATGTTCAGTAGCGTAACAACCTAGGGGACAACCCTTCATTTCTCCCTGTGCTGAGACTTGTGGTATAGCAACTATTACTTGTGCTTCTGCTTTGGCTAAACATACTGACCACAGAGCTGAAAAGAAGAGGTACACTCATCCCTGCCTATCAAATATTTCCTTCCAGAGCAGGTACTTGTCTAATCCTGCGTACAGAAATAGGGCCAGACCCCCAGCTGGAGGGTGTTGACACCATGGAATTTAGCTTGGCAGTGCCTAACAGAGTGCCAAGTATGTTTGGTAAGAGGTTACAGTTAAAATCTCCTTAAAATCACTCTTTTCTTCCCATCTGCCCTGCCCTACCCTGCAGAACTTTGGCAGGGAAAGGTCCTGCTCCAGAAGAAAAAAGTGTGAAACCTGGTTTTGTGTTATTGCACTGTTAGATAAGTCTTAGTTTGGCGTGAAGAGGGAAAAAAAGCTGAGATTCTGCCATGGGATATGGGAGGATTTCTTGATTGAAGGATGAGCTTGCCGTGTGACAGCTCGGGTCGGTCCTCGGCGGCGGGCTGATGACTGATTGGCTGCTGAGGCTGCTTGCTCTCTCTGCCCCTGTCGAGTCCTGCTGCTGCAGCTGGAGACATCCAAAGAGCTTTCAAAATTCCCAACACTGTGTTTGGAAACACCAAGGTGTAATTTCCTTATTCCCTAGCTCAGGTCAGTGAATCAGGAGGCTTGCTGCCATCTCTGTATAAGAGGTGGGGGGAGAGAGAAGTTGTTGAAAGATTGCTGGTTCTTTCTTGTAAAATATGACCCGTGCAGCTCCCTGCTAGTGGGAGTCTGAATATAGGACATCCTCCTTTTGTTCTTCAAAGCTTCCCCCGGTCTTTCATTTGTGCTGAATTGCACCTACCCTAAGGAGCAATAGGAGCTTTTAAACCCTAACTATCTTTAAGGTAGCTCTGAAAGGAAGGGCTGATATGATATGCTCTTTTGCCCACCTTCTGTGAAGGCTACACTCCGGTGAATGTACGGACAGGTCTCACTTGATACTCATCCGCAGGGTGAAGTAGTTGTAAATGGCATAATCCGCTCGTGTGCTAGTAACTCCTGACAAGAAACACTGTATTTTTTTCTGTCTGCCTTCCAAGTTCGATTTTGTTTAGGGGCGTCAAGACTGGGTGGATATGTTGCTTTTGCATGTTGATGTTTGTGGGTCAGTGAGGGAGCCTGATTCTGGTTTTTGACCTAATGGAAAACCACTGGAGTCCTGACAGCTCGGTAGGGTGGGTTTTTTTCACTGGCGAAAGGATGAGGTAAGACTTCGGGGGATGCATGCGTGCGTGTTTGCCAGTGGGTTTCAGATGTGAGCTGTCTTCATTGTTAACTTCGGGGAGAGCTGTGGCTTCATCTGCTTGAGAGTTTTAAATGCTGAGTCAGTTTATTGTCAAAAACCCATATATAATATATCACTTGTGAAATGCTGATACTGTCATGATTAGATCATGAAATCCTAGTGCAGTCACGATTAGTATTGTATCTCCGGCCGGAGCAGGAAAAGCACTGCGTGCCTGCTTAGGAGGGAGGAAGTAGGGCCGCTTTTATTTGGGGAGGGTTGCTTTTTCTCTATCTTCTCCTTGCATGCTTTGTGGAGCTCCTCTTTAAAGGTTTATGCAATGTGCAAGGGAGCCCGTGACACGTCATCATACTCTTGTTTATTCTTGGATCTTGATCAGGGACTTTTCTGAAGAACACATTTTTTGCTGTGAGTTCACAGAATGTGTCAGCATTTTAAAAAATGAATTACTACTGCTCATAACATTTTAGGCAGTTAGATTTACATGAAGTAATTTATTTATTTCTATGCGTGAATTATTTATCCTTTCCTCCAGTTTTGGCAATTGTCAAAAAATGATGAAATGTGGTGTTGGGCTTATGCTCTAGAAGGCCATATGTGAATGATCTTTTCATACAGACATTTGAAAACATTTTTTTCAATAATCTTCCTTTTGGTCTCGGTGCTTACAAACAGCCCTTCTAGATATAGAATGACAGATACTCTGCTGTCTTGAGTATTACTAGTATCTCATCCTGGTCTGTGAGCTTTGACAGAGGAAAACATATCTCGGCAAACCACCCATTACTGTTGCATATCTCTGATAAGGCCATTTCCTAGAGACAGACCCTGAACCAGTGATTTTGGTGAAAGAAGTGATTTTTTGAGCTGTTATGAACTGTGCCTCACTGCCCTCAGACACTTGCTCTCTCCTATTGCTTTTATTTATTTTTTATGTGGTTGCCGAGGAAGCCATCTGAAAGCATTCTATCTTGTGGCATCACTTTTAGAAAACTGGTCACTGAACAAAGGGGTAAAAATTACATCACTGTAGAACCAGTAGTTAAAAAAAATTAAAATCAGTGTTATTACAGGACATATGATGGCCTGCCCTATTTGCGTGTGGAGAATACTGCTGTTTTAATTAAGCCAATAAGAGTTTGTTCGGTGTTTTGGTTTTTTAAAGCAGTTTAGCGGTCCCATTGCAAAATAGCCTCCCCTTGCAGAATTAGCAGCAGTCGTTGATTTACTTCAGTGCCCTCTCCCAAGACAAAGATGCAGGAGCGCTGATCTTCCAAAGCGCCATCTCAGATCGGACTTGGGACCGGAGCCCATCCGCCCCGTGCCCGGGGGCCGCGGGCAGGCCGGGATGTGCTGAGCGGGCCAGGCGGGCCCCAGGCGTGCCCTGCCCCCGGCGCCGCATTAGGACCCTGGTCAGTTCCAGGGCCGCCGTCCCGGGCTGCCGCCGGCCCCGGGCTCCCCCCGCCGGGCCGCCCCGCCGGCAGCGCCCTGGCGGCGGCGGCGGCAGAAGGGCTCCGCTTCTGGGGAGCGGCCGCGCCGGGCTCCCGGCGGCTCCCGGGCAGGGCTCCCCGCCGCTCCCGGGCAGGGCTCCCCGCCGGGCGGAGCGGAGCGGAGCGGAGCGCTGGAGGACACCTGGCGGACGCAGCTCCGAAGTGCCGCTCTGGCACAGCCCTCCGGCGGCCCGGGGGCGGCTCACCCCCGGCTCCGCACCCGGAGCTGCGCCGCTGTCCTGCCTGCCAGCCCTCGGCTGCTCTCTCCTTCCTGGCCTGTTCCTGAGCCGTCACCGCTAAGCTGCGGAGGGGCAGGAGCCCCTTTTGGCTGCGGCAGGGGAGCTGGGGAGCTGCCGGCAGCCTGGAGCCAGGCTGCCTTGGCACTGCTGACGCCCTTCTCCTGGAGGGTGTCCCTCTTCGACCTCAGCAGCTGAGCTTGTGAGGGAACAGTGCAGGCCGAGAGTTGCTGACCAGAGAGCCACCGTCAGCTAAAAGTCGTCTGGGCGGTTTTATAGCCTGGTTTAGCAAACCTTCAGTGTTGGCACACACAGATGTGCAGAACCTCTTGTGCCAAATTCTGATGGGTACAGGGTGAGAAATCATCCTTGCTTCTCCCCTAGCATAGCTGAGCCATCTGTAAGGTGGATATCAAAAAGTATCTGCTGTGTCAGAGACTGTTTCAAGTTGACTAGTTCAAGGAGTGATTTCTAGAGATTCTGAGAATTTCATTAAAGTCATTTTAATTAAGGCCAAGATATTTTTAAAACCATGAAAAATCTCAAGCTATCATGCAGTAAAACTGGTAGGGTATGCTTGTAGCTTGGTTGTGAACTTTTCTTGAGAGGGCAGATAGATGTAAATGAAGATATATAGGGAAAATGAGAAGAACATCTGCCTTTTTCAGCTCTCTATGAGACATGTACAAGCAAGACAAAAATAAAACTGAGCCACTGAGCTTGTTTCAGCATATGGTAGGTGTAGGAAAATTTCTGGAAGTCCCTCTTCTCTCTCTTCAGTCCAGATGCACAGATCAATGGAGCATTTAACTACCTCTCCTGTTGATGTTTTAAATTTTTTTTTGGTAGTGTGCTGAGAACACATGTTAAAATGCAAACAAGTACACACAGCCACCATGTACACCCAGCAATCTGTTTCCAGGTGATTTCTTGAATCCATGGCTGTTGTTTGTCCCCTTTATTTTGACATTTAACAGGAAATTATGCTAGGTATTCATTTTTTACTGGTATTTTTAATCTTGACCAGTACACAGGCCAGGGTTTCTCTGTCTGCCTCTCACTTCTACATTAAGGATCACACAATGTCAGAAAATGTAGCATGAGAAAATCAGAAGGCTTAGCTCATTTGTGAAGCGCTGTCTACATACAGTCCAGGGGTTTTACCACCCTTTGCTGAGAAGGACTCTTAAAAGAAACAGAAAAGCTCATTGAAGTGAGCTATCTGGAGGGTCTGACGAGTGCTAATCTGCTTTGGTAAGGACATCGATTCTTTGTAGGGTACAGGCAGCAGTAATCCCAGC
Organism: Chaetops frenatus; assembly: GCA_013400775.1. Lineage (NCBI taxonomy): Eukaryota > Metazoa > Chordata > Aves > Passeriformes > Picathartidae > Chaetops > Chaetops frenatus. The sequence goes on from VZTR01004087.1 coordinate 939,795, forward strand.
TCTCAGTCTTCCTCAACTACTTCTGGTGTTCCTGTCTTGTTTTGAAATCCTGGCGAGCAAAAAGACAAGTGGCAAGATGTGTGAAGGGGATATATTTAATGCATTTTGCCATGAGAGTTTATCATGTATTTGGTTATAATAGCAAATTAATGGGCTTTTTACCTTAATTTTTTTCCCATTATCTGAGCAGCAGGATCAATCTTGCAAAGGCTTGGGGGTTTTGGTTTACAAAATTGTTGGTTTTCTAACATTGTTTGGATACATTAAATTTAAGAAGATTGGTGAGAAACAGAGAGACAAAACCAATAACTCAGCAGTGTTTTGCAAAGGGTTACTCCAAGGCACGTTCTTCTGAATAATGATGAATTGCTTCCTGATTTGTGGTCAGTGACTTTTTTTGGTATAATTACTGTCAAGAAGGAAGCTGAACAACCAGAGTACATTTCTTAGACCTAGCATAGTCGAGCATTTTCTTCAAAATCCTTACACCTTTTTTGACCAAACCCAGTTGATATATGTTACCGGAACTGATGATGCCTTTTTATACAAGAAGGTGACCTGTGAGTACATGTCCCAGAGCCATTTCATATTCTGTTTTGTGTGCCATTGTATGCTGGTAAGAGAACTGGAGGTTGTCTTTTTTTTTTTTTTTTNTTTAGCTATGAGGGCGAGTGTAGACCAAAGAATGGAGGGGGGTGGAGGGTGGTTTCATTTTGATCTGGAAGAGCAGTCATTCCAGTTCCTAACTTATTAGAAAAGCAAGCTCTGTAGCAGTGAAGTGATTGATAGATATTGCACATTTTTGTTTGCTGGAACTAGACTTTTGGATAGGAAAGCTTTTAGCCTTTGATAGGAAAAATAACTTCTGAAGATATTTGACAGTGTCTGTACACTTCACTTACTGTCTCTTGTAAATGTATTTCCAAAAAGCACATTTTTAAGGTGGTATTCATCATTAGCTTCCAGATGTCTTAGGAAGATGCTAGTACCTAACAAAACTGTTCATATTGTAACCAACATGATTGTTCTTTTATTTATTTCTGTTTTACTGACCTGTCACAAACATTTTCTTACATTGTTTGCTTTACCTTGTTACATTTGGGGGGCAGGGGAGAAGAGGGAGACTGCTCATTTTCTAGTGGCAGTGGACTGATCCTGTGCTGCTCTTTTTGTAGGTCACTGGAGTTATAAGCAAAGAGTACATCCCAAAAGGAACACGCTTTGGACCCCTGGTAGGAGAGATCTATACCAGTGATACGGTTCCCAAGAATGCGAACAGAAAATACTTTTGGCGGGTAAGCAGGAAAAAACAGCACCACGTTGTTGCAGTAAGCAGATCACTAAATGAGTACGGCTGAGAAGCTGGGTCACTTCCTGCTGTGTGATGCAGGGGACAACCTCTGTATGAGGGCAGGCACAAACAAGGCCAGTGGGTGAATTAAGCCGAGCAAAAGCCTGGCTGTCCTGGATGTAGGGACTGTGTGGGTGGAGAGAGCAGTGGAGATGCACAGCCCCTCCTGGCTCTGTCTTCCAAAACATATTTCTGTAAAGAAATAGTTCTGCTGCTTGCTGTTAAGGGCAGGTTATTTTGCATTTCTACACAGTGGAAAGTCATTCTGATTTATGCAAGTATCATGTCCTTGATTTTTCCCACCATGAAGAAGCTGTGAAAGTACTGCAGAAACTTTCACTCTGGAATTATGATACATTTTCTGACATTTTTTCCTGGGTCTTGTATAGACCTGCTATAACACAGTGGTGGTAGTCTTCAGCATATATCATTCAAGTCATAAATTTTTCTAGGCCTCTTCAGAATTGTTAAAAGAGCAGCTCATGGATCTTAGCAAAGGGAAAAGAGACAAACACCAGAGCTGGTGCTTAATTTGTACTCCATAATATAAGCTGGAAGGGAGCAGCAGCCAATATGTTTTGGCTTGGGCAGTCTGTGCTGGGAAATATGCTTCCAGTTTATCAGTTGACATAATCCTCATTTTCCTTACAGACACACTATTAATTGTTAGAGAACATTCCTTCTGCCCCATCTCATTCCACGGATTTGTTTTGCTGCCTTCTAGCCATGGAGGTTGTGTCTAAATCCGTGGATTTGGGACTGTGTCCAAGCCTCTGTGCTCAGGTGCCTGCCTGCCTTAGTAATATCCCAACCTCACATCCAGGTGAAACCCAGGGCATGCACCAGCGTTCCCCACACCCCTTTCTTCCCACCTAATTGAATAATTTTGGTTTTCTCAGATCGTCTTTGTACGATGTAATACAGCATTGCACAGGCAGTTATTTGCCTGAGTGTTTTTACACAGCAGGTAACTGTTTTCACATTAATAAGGCCACAGAATGTTTCCTTTTACTGAACTTTTTGGGAGCTTTTGTCCCGTATAGAAAGAGACCAGCGTGCTGACTCTCACCCCACCAGCAAGACAGCAGACATAGGGAAGAGGGGCTGCTAACCATCTTGCAGGACTTCATCCCTACATTGCAGTGAGAAAGATGACATCATTCTTATGATGTGATTTTAAGCCTTAATGTGGAGGGATCCTCAGAAATAACATCCTAGGAGCCATCTAAGCATCATTAAATTCCCTGTTACAGTCTCTTGATTCGTTCAAGACAGACTGCTGCACTGGAAATTAATTCCTTCCTAGCGGTCTGACACAGGCTTGCATATACAAAGGAAATAGAGGGAGATAACTTCCCACATGTTGCTGAAGGCATCCCGGGCTGGCTGGCAGGAGCGGGAACATCTGCCGGGCGCCCGGGGACGCTGCCCGCGCCGGGGCAGCGGGGCCGCCCGGGCCCGCGTCATTTCTGGGAACCGCGCCGTGACTCAGCACATCTGGGCGCGCCTTCCCCAGAATAGGTGGGAGCTGGTGGGTGCCTCTGCCGGGGAGTCGCAGCCGTGGCCCTGACGTGGGAGCGGCGGAGGGCTGGTTTGGGAAGTGGTGGCAGGCGTCAAGTGCCAGAGCCCCGCGTTCCTGGAAGTCTGCGAGCCGGGGTGAGCAGAGAAACCCGAAGGCTCCTCTTGATGCAGCGCAACTCGCCCGGCTCCCTTCCATTTTCTCATAACAAACACACCGCAAAATCTCTCGCAAGCTGCTTTGATGAGGCCACATGTATTTCCCCCTTCTCAGTTTACAGGAAGTTACTCTTAAAGAAAGTGATTCTGGTGTTTACGGCCCGCGTTAAAGGGCCAGGCCGCCTCGCCTCTCTCTGCCCGCCGGGCCACGGGCAGCACAGCAGGATCCCGGCCGGCCGGGAGGTGCGACAGACGGTGGTGAGGGCACACGGGCAGGAACACCCTGTGCAGTGTTCTCCTCCTGAGATAAGCTCTGTCTCCCCTTGGAAAGGCATTTCCTGCTCAGTGAGGTGCGATGCTGGTGCAAGCTGCTCCCACTTCAAGGTCTGGCTTTTGCCTGCTCATCTGTTTTGAGAAAACCAGGAACCCCATTTCATCCAGCACGTAGCTAGCTCCCCTTGAGAGTAAGCAGTGTGTTTTTCCACGCACGTTTCCTGGATTTCTCTTGATTATTTTTTTTTTAAATAATTCTCTTATTCTTACCATTTCGAGGAACAGTAGCTTCTGTCAGTGATGGGAACTTCTTTCCCCCGAAACCGCTGAGCAGTTTTTAGATTCATGTTTTCTTGCCTCACTGTGGACAAGTCAGAACATGCCCCTTCGTAGGAAAAGTGACTTCTCATGGGCTAACCCTTCTCCAGGTCTTCCTTCAGTTATGGCAGGTGAATTTCATCTTTGCCTCGCCCAGCCTCCCTACAAAAGGGTTACAGTTCAACTATGAACAAGTGTTGCTTTAGGACTCTGGGGGGTGGAGAATGTTTGCATAGTTTAAACCTTTGGGTGGAGGTGGTAGGAAACTGCCAGTAGAGAGGCCATAGAAAGAGGCGAGAAGTACTCTGACGTAGCATAGCCAGTCAGTCTTATACTCAGGTGACTCAAAGCGTTAATGCAAGCATGCACTCAGACCTGCAGTCATCAGCATCACCCACTTGTTGATCAGAGCACCAGGAAAAGGACTCTAAGGTAGACTGTTCACACAGGGAAACTACTCTGCATTTCAGATTTTGGGTCTTGTTTTCCCAAGCTAGCAGAGACACAGGCTAAGATTAAACGGAAAAGGTGACTGTGGACTTGCCTTTAAATACATTCTTATCTCAGAGTTGGAAAGGCAGGAACACAGCCTGAACTTTTACTTCAGTAATATATGCTCATCTTAAAAAAAAAAAAAAAAGGGAGCTTATCATTTTTCCCCTCTGGACTCTGTACGTACATGTTGCATATTGTGCCTATATATATATGTATATATATTCATAAGCACTTCCTCTCTATTCCAGATCTATTCAAGTGGTGAACTTCACCACTTCATTGATGGATTTAACGAGGACAAGAGCAACTGGATGCGTTATGTAAATCCTGGGTACTCTGTTCAGGAGCAGAACTTGGCTGCTTGTCAGAATGGAATGAACATCTACTTCTATACCATCAAGCCCATCCCTGCCAACCAAGAGCTGCTTGTGTGGTATTGCCGAGACTTTGCAGAGAGGCTGCACTATCCCCCCTCCAGAGAGCTGACAATGATGAACCTCAGTAAGTGGATTACAGTATAAACAAGGAATGTTAGTAATGTCTCTCCTGCCTATACGGTCTAATAATAAGTTGTGTAATTACACAGCTGCATCATCTGTTGTGTCATGGGAGGTAGCTTGGAGTAGAAGAAGGGAATTAAAAAATCCAACACAAGAGAATGAGTTCCCTGTACCTGTTCAAATGGAAAGATAGTATAAAATCTGAGCTGTTGTTTGTTTACAGTCTGATTCTTATCTGGTGAAATTCTGGACAGACAACCTGACCTCTGTCTTCCTAACCGTAGCTGTTGGTTCACTCTCAGACTTTCCAATTTCAGATCTCACAGTGTGTTGAGCAAAAGTCTGCTTTGGTAGCATATACTAAAGGCTGTCCAGTCATGCTCCCAAAGGGCTGCCCTCACTGTACCAGGAAGTGGCAATGTGCCATGACTCTGTCTATGTGTCTGAAAAATACATGTTTACTTCATATTGCACTTTGAGCCTTGCGTCTACACTTATTTATCTTATGGGAGCAAACCTCCTGTGGTCTTCTCATCTGGTTACTTGTATTTTAAGCTCAGTGTACTTTGTCCCCATTTCTTGGCTTTATATTGCAGCTTTCATTTTCTGTTCAGAAATAACAGCACTGGTAGCAGAGGGAAGAGGTGTTTCCAGGAGTTTGTGTTCCTATGTGGTTTCTGACTATTTCCAGCCTTGGTGCTTTATTTCTCGCTTAATCACTGCCTGACACCTCACCCAGAGCCCCTTCTAGAGAAGGAAAGATTCTTGCTGACTTCTCAGTGGACTCTTAGGCTGCTTCCCCTGCTGCTGCTCTAAGACAGAGCAGAGTATTCTTTTGTCCTTCTGCCAGCAACTACACTGAAAGTCAAAGGAAAAACTGCAAGCAGATTTTTTTTTTAATAAAAAAAACTATTTATGGTTATTTGGCAACAAGGAGTTGGTTATAAAATATCAGTGTTACTTTGGGGATCATTAGAACTGTCACCCCATAATATAAAAATGATATCACACATTCAGATTAATCAAAAGTACATCTATCCTCTGTGGATGTCACCCTTTCACTAGTTTTTTGTCTTCCCCTACAAATTAATAGAAGAAAATGTCTTGTCTCTTAATGACAGAGGGAAGAGAGGGAGAGAATGTCTTATGCAGCTATATTCTCTATTCAAAAACTATCTCACTGATTGTCATCTTTGCACGTATGTCCTTTCACCACTCTCTGTGCAGCTGTATTTCCTGATGTGATGAGCTGTTGGCTTTTCAGTGGGACCTGCAGGTGAGATGAGACAACAGCAGTTAGGGCTCTGGTGGATGAGGAGTCTGCTAAGATGTAGTCAGGCACATTTGGCCATTAGCTGGGAGGATACCGAAAGGCAGGGTCAGTTTCCTGCATCTGCTGGCACCTTAGACTTCCTTGCAGAAGTAGCAGTGAATGTATTTGTAAAGTGTTTCTTACTCTGTCCGGTTACTCTTAATCAGGTCAAAACTAGGTGTCTGGACATGGCAGAATAACTGGTTTTAGTAAAAGTAGTAGGCTCAATACGAGGATTTAAAGAAATGGAAACTTGAGCCACAATTTTGTAATCAGCCTTAATATTTGCATTATTTCCAGATGCTGAGTTTGAAATAGACATTCTTCTTTTTTAAGATAATTACATTTAAACCACTTAGAAATTTTATGTTAGCTCCTTCCACCTAAAGAAAATAACAGTTCAGGAAATGAGAAAAACTTTTCACTTTTTTTTTTTCTTTTCCCCTCATTCTTGTGAGCAACACATTCAGGCCTAAAGCCTGCAGATGGGCCAAAAACCCTACAGGTACCATAAGGACTGAGGTTTTCTAAAGTTAGCCTTTTGAAAAGTATGGAAGAAAAAACCAGAAGTCTCCCAAAGATCCTTATTTGCCAAAGTCCCTGTAGCAATGGTGCAAGCAGGGGTGGTTTTTCCACCATTAGTACTGGAAACAGATGAGTTTACTGTGAATGCCAGCACTGTTTAGCTTTCTTCTGCTCCTTTCTCCCAGGCCACTAGTTAAATCTAAAATTAGAGAGCATCGTGCTGCCACTCCAGCCTCTCTCTCTGCCACAAAGCCTGGCCAAGGTACCCTGGCACTGCATTCATCCGTGAGTAAAGTGCAGAGGGTTTGTCCCTGGTCACCCTGTACCTGGTACAGACGTGAGGCTTTGGCCCAGCAAAACATCTGAACACTATCTTGCTTGAGGGGACCTCCACAGCCTGCTAGGAAGTCAGGAAAGTCCTCTCCAGCCAAATGGATTGCTAATAATTTGGTGTTTAAAGTGGTATGGCTTATCTCAGAGAGGAGCATCACCCCCCCCCTCTCCCAGGTCGTGGCTGCTGGTTTTGGCACCTGCTGAGGAGGAGGGAGGGAGAGTTGGGGTCCAGGTGCCAAGAGGCAGGCTGAAATCAGGCCTTCCTGCCATGGGATGCACACTGGTGTGGGCAGGAGGCAGCCAGTGGCCGTGGTGTATTGCACCCAGATCTCTCCCTTCTCTGTGTCTTGGATGTGCAGGGCACACTGCTGCCCGTGGGAGGCTTTGGAAGGGTCATACCTTGGCTGGCTGCCCAGCACAGGAGAGGCCACCTGGGACACACCTACAGAGACTTTCCAGTCTTGCCAACTTAAAATATAGGCAGCTGCTTTAAGTGCCTCAAGGGTTTGGGGATCACAGCCTTAGAGTTCAGCACCTTGGTTCCTCTTTAAGCACCAGAGCAGGATGGGCCTCCGGGGAAAAATGTATCAGGGAATTTCTCTGGCTTTATTTCCTGTAATTAGTGGCCTCAGAAATGAGAGAACTACCACTTTAGAGCATAAATGTATTTACACACCCACATGTAACATCTACTTGCCTCTGTAACAGCAAACTTTCAAATTAAGGGTAACTTCCCCAGCATTAGTTCATTTGTGCCGCAGAAGGAAAGCATCCAGATGCAAGACAGCAATTAAGCATGTACTTAGTTGTGGGTTTAACCCTGTCCTCTGTGTTTTCCTGAATTGAGGCCTTTGACCCAGTCCTTCAGATGCTGGAGCACACACCTACCTTCACGGCCGTGATTAGCTCTGAGTGGAGCTACGTAACTTCAAATGGAAGTGCCTGCGAGGAGTTGCACAATAGTGGTGGAGGCAAGACTCCACATTATCCCTGTGCTGGAAACTCAAGTGTCATTCCAAATAATCCCCTTCTCCTTCCTGCCTGTTTTGAGGCCCCTGATGTTTTCTGTCAGGACTTGAGATGTCACCTTAAGATGGTGCCATTGTCCAGTAAATAGTTTTAAGTATGGTGGCACAAGATTTCTGTATTCTGCTAAAAATAAATTTTCAGTAATTTGTTAAATGTGCTTAACCTCAGTCAACTGCTCGTTCAGATTGTCTTTCAGTCTGTGATATTTTATTTAGCAAACACTGAGGAAATTTGCTTTGGTGGTTCCAAATGGTTTAGAATTTCATTCTTACCTCAATATGGGAGGATTATTTAGGGTTGGAGGGGGTGGAGAGGGTAACAGTTAAAAAAAACCAAACCAAAACCAAATAACAAAAACCCAACAAAATCCAAACAATTGCATTGACTCAGGACATGACTATTTGATAATAATGTTCATATATTGCAATCATATGATGCAACTTCCTGCTGCTCATGTCATGTTTGTCTCCTCAGTCAAGTACAGGCAGGTGACATCTTTTGGTCAAGCTTCAGAAAAAAAGTTCAGGCTCGGGGAAGATAATTTGCATATTTACTAAATATTTGGCAATCTTTTTTTTTCATGAACGGGTTTAACGAGACATTATTTAAAATGTTTCCGGTTCTGTGAAGATTAACTTTTTAATGCTTTTCTCTTAAAGGCGATTTACTCTTCTCCCTGCTGGCCCTGACATGCTGGCCATTAGCTCAGCCCTGTTGCTCGCTTTCCCTTTTGTTTATGGGCAGTTTCACTTTCTGGTTTTGAAGCTTTTCTGTTTGGGTTGAAAGGAAACATCTGCACTTGCTTAAAAAAGTGCCTCCTGGAATGTTCAAAAGGGCTCAGGAAAATGATTTTTAAATTATATGAGAGGTTGTCTTCACAAAATCAGAATTTGGGGGCTGAAGTTGTCTCTAATATTGAGAATTATTTGAAGGCTCCCGGAAAGACCTTCTCTGAGCAAAAAGTTTTCAAAGGCATGTCACACTGCTGCGGACACATTTAGAAAACAGATGATCAAATTATGTACTTCTAAATGTTGGTCTCCATTCTCATTTTGAGTGGAAACAGTCTTTGTTTTGCCCGCTTCACAACTTCGAGGTTCTCTTTCTACTAGCAGAAGAGGTGCTTAATTTAGACCGAAAATGTGAATCGGCATAATTAAGCTCCGCCACTCGAAGTGTTCAGTACCATCTCACTCCTGAAATTACTATTGAAATTACTGTCTGCCTACAACCGTTTTTCAAGTTTTTAGAAAAGAACAGATCATTGTTTTTATGACATGTTCCTCAGGCTACAGCTCAGAGCACAAGAACCGAGAGCAAAGTCTGTAGCTCTGCAGCAGTCTGTAGCTAGAACACCCACACTGGAGTGACTTCAGGCAGCCCCTTCACTTAAGTTTTATTAATACTAAAAAGTAACAGGAGTTTTGTCCCTTTTCCTCTTGCACACACTCACTAATCTCAGGTGTGAGCAAATAATCTGTTGACCTCAGTTAGAAGTGGATCAGGCTCCTCAAGAGGCACGTCAGAGTTTTTTTCCTTTCTTNGGGAGTGAGGGGGAGAAATGCATTTCAGGAGTGAGAGGGAGATATTCTGATTGGTAAAAACTTAAATCTAAGATCACAAGTTTTTTAAAAAATCCACTTATAAGAAATATATCTCTTTGACTTTGAAGTATGGCTCCTTTAAGAGCAGCAAGAAAGGTTGTAAACCTCTCAATCAGTTTCAGCCCTGGTTTAAATCCACCTTCAGTATAAAACTTAAGAACCTCTTCTTGGCGCTGGACATTACCTTCTCTTATTTTACACAGTGCTGACACACTTGTTTATATTTTGATTTCTCTGGTGTTCCCAAGTGTCCCTTGTGCTCAGGTAATGCGGGAAAAAGCCAAGAGGCGATTTATGGACCAAAGATAGCCTGCAAACTAAAGAGAGCTGTCACAGTTAGACTTGAAAAATAGTCTTTAAATATCACAACTTCTGTCTATGCATGGAAATTAGTAGGAGGGACAGCTTTACTGGGAAAATTCAGAAAGGAAGAAAAGAGCAATTCTCTTTAGTCAGTCAAGAGAGAGCATGGGATTGCTGCACAAAGAAAGTTACGATCTCTGTGTGAGCTTCCTCTCTCTCACTCCTGGGCTTGCTCCTGCACATAAGGCACATCCCCACAAAAGGTACATCCCCACCCTCCTGTTTAACCTTGTGACAGTGGGAGCTGTTTCTCCAGCTGAAGTGGCCCCAGTTTCTCTATCACTTTTCCAGCACCACCAGCATTTCTCCTTCCTCTTCCCCTCCCCCTGGGTTTTTTTCTTTAAAAGAGAAAAGTGTCAATTTGAACTTCCTGTTTGACAGACCCCACTGAGAAACTGATATGGGCCCGATAAGGTGGTATTTATTTATTTTTCCTGCTGCAAGGCTTGACAAGTCCTGCTTCCCACCCCCCTGTCCGGTTTTCAATCCTGCCTGTCTTGATACTTCCCAATGCTGATAGTGTCACCAGGAATGTTTGCTCGGAGACACTGCTGTGGTGAAAGGCAGCTGATAAGAAGATACAGATAATATTATCCACAGTGCCAGTGTGAGGCTTCTTGAACCTAGTAGGACCTCTATGCTATGCCCAAAATCTGGTTGACATTTAGAAAATGAGTGACTGCTGGACCAAAGAAAGTAGATGTTTTTTAAAGCCAGAAAACACAACATATCATTGCTTTAGTTTTGATACAGCTCTGCATTAAACTTTAGACACCAAGAGAATTGGGAAGCTATCTGTGCACATGCTTGCTGTACAACACTTTTAAGTTTTATCATATATATTTTAATTGAACTTAACTGCGTTCAATTGCACTTCATTGCAGCTTGAAAATATGCAAAGTACTCACAAATCTCAAATTAAATTTGCTTGCCACTAGTCTCATGCCATTTCAAAAAGGATGCTGCTGTAAAGTGGGTTGCTGTAAGTAGGGGCATGCTTTGAAAGCAGCTGTTTTCTTGGATACAGATTTCTTTCTTTAATAAATGGCTGTTTCTTTGCCTTATAGGGTAATGTTGCCAAATGATAGATTCCATCAGGGTAGTGAATAGTGAAGCAAGGAATCTGTGTTGAAAGCGGCATGGTCATTGCCTGTTCTCACGTTCCTCACTTAGTTCAGATGGTCCTCCAAAAATCAGAAATAACTGTTTCTCACCTCAGATAATGAAGTAAGAACAGTCAGTCATGGAAGGAGAAACATTCTTAAAGGACTGCAATGTTTTTGAGTCACGTACTTACTGGTGTTGGCTTGTAGCTCCTGATGGAAAGCCTTGCACTAACTAACTATGATTACGAAACCTTCTTGTAGTTTTTCCCCCCCATAATAAAATATCTTACAAGTAATCAAGATTATGTAATGAAGATAAAGGCAGATTTGTTTTTCTGCTGAAGTCATCTTTCAGTGTGCTGTTAAGATTGTATTATGTCCAGACAGCAGGGTCTTTGAATACAAATAAATAGAGTATGTGCTGAACTGAGATGAATGTATGCTAGCTTCTATTTCCTTCTAAATACATATTTCTTTTTCCTTTTTTTTAAAAGCACATTTCAACTTAAGCTGGAGCCAACCAGTCTTGCTTTCTTTTGCTTTGCTTCAGCATTTTTTTTTATAAAGTACAGCTGTAAGCAGAGGAGTTTTGCATAGACTGAATGCCACAGAAATCTGCAGTAAATAGTCTGCTTTGTTGTAGATGTTCCTAAGCAGTATATTTAATGAGTAATGATCTGTTTACTGATGGAGAATACCTTCTCTTTGAAGAAGGCTTTCATCCTAGCCAGCCATGGTTTTTTTGGTACTGTAAGTAATTGAACTGGCTGGTGAAGTGACTGCTGCGGTTTGGCAAAACCCGATTTGTCATGCCTTGTTATTTTACTGAGGAACATTTCTGGGAGCTTGTGTTCTGCAAAGTCCTTCACTTAAACCTGTATTGTGAACAAATGCTTGTTACCACATTTATTGGAAATACTGCTTAAAGAGACATTCAACAGTGAAGCTAGGCAAATTTAAGGGGAGAGAAGTGTGAAATCAGTTTGCAGAGTGGAGGCTGGCACTCTGCAAATGCATCATAATCCAGATCTCTATGTTCTTGTTGGTATCCCTTAAATTAACAATGCTTTTTATTAACACTTAATACCAGCAGGCTTTTCTTCACACAAAAATTAGTTTTCTGGCAAGTTGAATGATTGCTCATCTCTGAGAGTAGCCCTTCCTTCCCACCCACTAATCTTGTAGGGGTTAGATTCTGTTTTGAAAAGAGATAATGCCAGTGGCATATCTAAATGATCATTACCTTGTCTTTGTGTTTCAGCACAAACCCACGTTAATCCAAAGCAGCACAGCACTGATAAAGATGAGCTTTATCAGAAAAGCATCCCAAAGAAGGAGCACAGTGTGAAAGAAATCCTGAAAATGGAATCCAATCCTCAGAAAGGAAAAGACTTCTTTCAGACTAACATTTCACCAGTTACTCCAGAAAAAGACTTGGATGATTTACATAAGAACTATAGCCCAGAGAGGTGTTTCTTCCCTCGAGTTGTCTACCCGATCCGACCTCACATTCCAGAAGACTATCTGAAAGCTTCCTTAGCATATGGCATGGACAGACCCAGCTACATTACTCACTCACCCATCCAGGCATCTACTACACCAAGTCCTTCCGGGAGGAGCAGCCCAGACCAAAGTTTAAAAAGTTCAAGCCCTCACAGTAGTCCAGGGGTCACAGTTTCGCCTCTGGCACCTATTTCCCAAGAGCACAGAGAGCCATACTCTTACTTGAACGGATCATATGGCTCAGAAGGATTGGGGTCTTATCCCGGATATGCACCCCCTGGCCACCTCTCACCTGCCTTTCTACCATCCTATAACCCGCATTACCCCAAATTCCTGTTACCTCCATTCAATATGAGCTGTAATAACCTGAGCGCTTTGAACAATATCAATGGCATCAACAATTTCAATCTCTTCCCAAGGATGTATCCTCTTTATGGCAACCTGCTCAGCGGAGGTAGCCTCTCCCACCACATGCTGAACCCCACCACGCTCCCCAGCTCATTGCCCAGCGAAGGAGGCCGTCGACTGCTGCAGCCTGATCATCCGAGAGACTTCCTCATACCAGCACCCAACAGTGCCTTCTCGATCACGGGCGCTGCTGCCAGCATGAAGGACAAGCCATGCAGCCCTACCAGTGGGTCCCCCACCGCTGGTACAGCAGCCAGTTCAGAACACATAATGCAACCTAAACCTACCTCAGTGGTGTTGGCTGCCACCGGCGGTGAAGAAGCCATGAATCTCATTAAAAGTAAGAGGAATGTGACCGGTTACAAAACCCTCCCATACCCACTGAAAAAGCAGAATGGGAAGATCAAGTACGAATGCAATGTTTGCTCCAAGACCTTTGGCCAGCTCTCCAATCTGAAGGTAGGCAGTGGAGAATAAGACAGGAGCCTTCTTTGAAGGCTCAGATTTCTCCCTGTAGGTTTTCGAGGAAAAGCAGGGTCAGGCCTCCTTTGTTTGTTAGGCTGTTTATGCGTCTGAGCTTAATACAGCATCCCCCAGCAAGAAAGCGTGGTTGTGTGTTTTAATACTGACGCCACCTAATTAACTAGATAACATTGTATTTTGGCAGTGGGACTCTTCCGCTGACTTTAGGAAACATCTGAAAGCACTTTTGTTGTAGTACTGGAAACTGCAAATCGTTAATTGCTTTGTCTCTCCCTAGGTGCACCTCCGAGTACACAGCGGAGAGAGACCATTTAAATGCCAGACTTGCAATAAGGGGTTCACGCAGCTGGCTCACCTCCAGAAGCACTATCTGGTACACACGGGAGAAAAACCCCACGAGTGTCAGGTATGTAACACACAGAGAAAGAGAGATGGTTCCTTCTGAGGCCGAAGGGACGGCAGGGCTTCGCACCCCCCGTACAGTGTGCAGGGAGGGCTGAGGGACGAACCCTTGGCTGTTCGGGCCCGGAGTCCGCACCACAGCCGGGCCCAGCCCTGGTGCAGCAGCATCTGTGAGACAGCACCATTGCCTGCAGCCTGCTAGAGCAACATCTGCCTGATACGGTTTTGCCATCAGCCACACTCAAAATGACGTTCAGCAATATTTAAATAGAAAAGGTGGGGATTTTTTTTCCCTTTGTGAGAAAGTGTGAAGATATAAAAAGCTGCTGCTTCATCCTGCTGTCTCCTCCTAGGTGTCTGTGATTTAAACCATAAAATCGCCTCCCACTCATTCACTGTTTCTCTGCCACCCCCCACATTAGGTTTGTCACAAGCGGTTCAGCAGCACCAGCAATCTCAAAACCCACCTGCGGCTCCACTCTGGAGAGAAGCCTTACCAGTGCAAGCTCTGCCCGGCCAAATTCACCCAGTTTGTGCACCTGAAGCTGCACAAGCGCCTCCACACCCGGGAGCGCCCCCATAAATGCATCCACTGCCACAAGAGCTACATTCACCTCTGCAGCCTCCAGGTCCACCTGAAGGGCAACTGCCCCGTGGCCCCTGCCTCCGGCCTCTCCATGGAGGACCTGAACCGAATCAATGAGGAGATCGAGAAGTTCGACATCAGTGACAATGCTGACAAGTTGGAAGAAGTGGAGGACAATATCGACTTAACATCGATCGTGGAGAAGGATATACTGACCATGCTCAGGAGGGAAATGGAAGGAGCTAATCTGAAAGTCTCTCTACAGAGGAACCTGGGAAATGGGCTTATCTCCTCAGGATGCAACCTTTACGAGTCGTCAGATATGTCAGTTATGAAGTTGCCTCACGGTCACCCACTACCTCTGTTACCTGTAAAGGTCAAGCAAGAAACAATTGAACCAATGGACCCTTAAGACTTTTTGGCAAAGTGATTTTTTTTTTTTATTTATGACTTGGCAAGTCAGGGTGCCTGTAGCAGTTGCTTGTACATAGTTTCAATGCTGCAAAGCAATCTTGGCTTACAGTAGTTTCCCTACGCTCTCCAGCTGAAAGAAGGAACTCCAAAGTTACTGTTTTCTCAGGGCATAAAAAGGGGCAAAGGACTGTGCATTGCCTCGCCAGTTACTAAGAGACAATCATCTATCCATAATTATTTTTTCAATGATAGTACTTCATAATTTATTATGCAATTAATCATTCTAAAAGCAATAATTAGGAAAATGTTTACAATGACTGGAAAAATTCATTGTAATTTTTACTTTAAATGTTTTTATTTTTTGTTTTATGGCCATTCTTTGTAGATACTTTTTTCTGCACATCTGTTTTAAGAACCTAAGATTAGGGTTTCAGTAAATGTGTTTTATGTACCAATGTCTTTCAAACAAATGTGGTTTTTCATATTGCCAAAGTTGGACATGTGACATACAGAATCCTAGATCTGTTGGTTTGAAAAAAAAATGCTGTGTACTTTCATGAGCAAATCACCCCACTGGGAATTGAAAAGGGAAAAGAAAAAAAAACCAAACCAAAACCCCAGAGAAGCAGCAAACAGGGAAGAAACTTCTTCTCCTGCTTCTCTGAGGAGAGGAGAAAGATTTTTCTACCTGCAGCTCTCCTTGGAACAGATGTGGCACAGCAAACACAGACCTACCATGGACAACACCACAGGTTTTTAGAAAACAGCTCTAGCCCCACACATCGTCTTGTAACTTTAAGACCAAAGGAACACATGAGCTTAAAGTGGCTTTTCCAAAATAAAATCTCACTTACATTCTTTTGCTTCCAAAAGCAGTTTAAAAGCAAAGACACAATTATTCTGCCTAAAAGAGGGGTTTGGGTAGATTTGTTTCTTCTGATTTTTGTTTTATTTTGGGGTTTTTTTGGCCAGAGCCTTCCAGGGATAAAAAAAAAAAAATAGATGGTCAGATTCCCTGAGAAAGAAGGGGTTCAGTTTTACTTGTATTTTTCTCTCCCACTTTGTCTGGGTAGAAGTGGGGAACAAAGTCCTTTCCTGGCACATAAATTTTTTTTCTTCCTTCCTGTACGACTCAGATTTTTCTCAGTATTTGTGTTTGTACATTTTGTGGTTAATTTAATTAAAGAAGAAAAGGGCATTGCAAAGTTGTTGAACAACAATTACCTCAGTGCTTGTGTCCAGTGGTGCAGACAATGCTGTTTTACCTAAATGCTTTGCTACTTTAGAGAAGAAACCAAAATGTGCACAGGGAAAGATAGAATGCACGTCCTTTTATCTTTTTGTTTTGCTAAGCCCAAAGATGATATGGTGACGTTTGAGGTGTAGCAAAGAATACATGTATATTTATAGATATATTTATACCACTATACGATATATGTATATGTATATATATTTATACCACTTAAGTTGTGAGCCAAACCATGTAATAAAACCTATTTTTCATCTAAGTGTGAAAATCAAATGTTATCCCAGTTTTGCAAATAACCAGTGACCTCAAAACCAGAAGGTTGTACCAAGGCATTTATCACTTGCAAATACACACGCACAGCTGAAGGCGAAGCCGGAACTCGCAAACACGTGGATGACGTCATCATGCCTCCAGGTGTGGCGTCTCGGTGAATTTGGTGGGAACGAGCCTGTTTGCAGGCCAGGGCTCCTTCAGTCAGTCCCCTGCTCTCCTGGCACTCTGCACCTGGGGGGGAAGGAGGCTGGTGGTCAGTCAGCAGACAGCCAGAAAATGTAGCCGAAAGAACTTGAAAAGAAACCAAATATGACCCGTGCGTGATGTGGTCAGAAATCACAGTAAGGGCAGGATGGAAGTCAGGGGGGGAACAAGGCCCTTGCCTCATTGTGCCCTGCCACTAACGAGTTGCACAGTCAACTCGCATGAACATAAGAAGCATTATTACACACCTCCCCTCCATGTATCCCTTTTTGTCTGATTATGTTCTTAAAAACAGTTTAAAAGTCCACCGCAACAATTCAGGATTCGGTGGTCTTTTTTTTTCAGCAAACTTCATTTTAATGCCTTCTGATTAAAAAAAACCAAACAATCCTGGAATACAAGTCTCCCAACACAGCTTTTGAAGGACTCCAGTTCATTACATTTCCACTCCTGCAAATTGTGAGGCTGACATCTTTTAAATGTAGCAATAGTTCATAAATATAGTACTTAATTGTAGGATAAACCAAAGTATCACTACTCTGTCACTGGACACACACTTTTCCTATTATTGCCTGTAGTGCTTTCTTGTATTTGATACAAAATTTACAAGAATTTATATGCATCAGCTTTAAGAATTGTTACTTCTCTTTACTGTTTCCCCCTTCCCTTAGACGTTTTACATGTGAATGTAGCAACAATCAACAGTGTTTTTGGGGGTTTTTTTTGTCTCTCTTACGAAAGACTCTGACCAAAGTTAACAGGCTTTTTACTTTGCTAGAACAACAAACTATCATATGTTTACGTATTGGTTTACATCATTATTTATGTGCAAATTGTCAAATGTAAATTAAATATAAGTGTTCATTGCTTTACTGACGCTTCCCTTGTCTTCAATCTCTCTGCACCAGCTGGGTGCGCAGCCTGGTTGTGGCCCCAATGCTGGTACACCGAGGGCGTTGGTGTCTTCAGCAGGGCTGACTCCTGCCTTCTTGGGTTCTGATTTTCCCTCAGTGAGAGCTGCAAGCAGCAATGCCAGAGCTGAATACCCTGGCTTCATTTTATACAGAGGTTTCCTCACTTTCAGCCAGTACCTTTAAAAGGAAAAAAAAAAAAAAAAAGGGCAAGGATTTTCAGTGTTTCAATGGAAATTCTTGAATGCTATCTGCCTCAGAGATATGTGACCAGGGTTCTCATTTACATTTTTCCAAATGATTGTCATTTCTGGCCTGAAACCCTAACCACTGGGACCACAATGACACACTCAAAATGTCAGTGTGAGACCACTTAGTCCTGTCTCAGCATGGTGGGAACAGCATTCAAAACAAATGTGGATCTGTTGTAAGTGCTCACAAAGGAGATGTGAACACTGCACTAAATCCAGGGGAAGGTCAAGTGTCTGCCCCTCCCTCCCCACCTCAACCCAAGAGTAACAGCAGGCCAGGATGGCCCAGAGAGCTAATTCAACATTTGCTACTTCCATCATTTACTGTGAGATCTAAACCAGAGAGGCCATGTGCTGCCCTGCCCTACCTGAATGTTAAAGAAATAATGTTCCTGTGCATATTGAGACACTCAGCGCCGTATGATGTTTTAAAAGTATTTCACTGTCCTCTTAAAAAAATTCATTTAAACATCTGTCTCAAGAATTTGAAATACTGCCAACACCGAACTGTGGAGTTAAGAAAACCAGAGCACTGTTGTCATAAACGTGCCAAATGCAGCATGTTATATTCCTATATTCGACAGAGCTATTGCTGTAATAATTTTTTTAAAAAAACATAGGATAACCATTACCACCATAAATCATACTTCATTACTTGGCAAAGCATTACATTGTGCTGGAGAGTTATGTCCTGGGGACACTTGTAAGCTTTAGAAGATGTTTAATAAAACACATTACATAAAAAGACAATGCACGTTATAGATCACAGCCTCGCGGGGCCGAGCGCGGCAGCTGCTGCCTTGGTTCCTGGCAGCCCCCAAGCCGGTTGGGAGCCGCCGGTGGCTCCCAGCAGCAATACCCCAGGATTCAGCCATGGCAACACCACCACCACCAGGCCAGATGACCACAGCAGCGTTAGCACGGGGCAGGGGGGAAAAGCTCATCCGTTTGGGGGCCGCCACAAAACGCAGCCCTGCGAGACCGCGTGCCCTGGCACAGAGCCGCTGGCTGCCTGTGGGCGGGCAGGCCTGATGCCCGTCTTGCTGCCATCAGTGTGAAAATGTCCAGGGCCGAACGTCTTGGGCAATGTGGCCTCGCCAGCTGAGCTGCTTTGCCACAGGACAGGGTGAATTACAGCTGAGATAGACTCAAGCACAGATTTAGGGAGGATCCCGCCCTTCTGGCTGGTTTATAAAGCCCAGGGCCTCTCAGCTGGGCACTGGGGAGACACCGCTAATTCCCAGTGTGGGCAATTATGGCCTTGAGGTCGAAAACGAAAAATGTGACTCACTGAGGGGGTATGAGCCCTTTGGGTTCAAATCGGTGTCTGCCAGTGCACGGCCGCGTCTCAACACGTGCTGGGACCGCGTGGGATGCGGCCCAAAACCTTTGCTGTCATTCAGAGGTGTTTAACATTAGAGTGAGGGAAATAGTTGTGGCTGTAATTAAAGGCAGCCAGGAAACACTTGGCTAATTACTGCGTGAGCCAGAGCTGAGTGGATGCGGTGCGGCTGAGGAATGTGCCCGTCATGGGGCAGGTATCTGCAAAACACAGGCTGTCATGGTGGCTAAAGAAAAACTCACTGACAGCATCAAAGCAGCCGCCCTGGCATTGAGAGGGAGGTTTCCTTCCTCTGTGCGGGGTTGGGGTAGGCTGGCAGGGAAAAGGCAGCTGCCTGGCCTGGGATGGGGGGGCCACAGGTTGACATTTTGGCAACTTCAGCACAGTTTCGCCTGAACAGCAGAAAAACAAGAGTTTTTGTCAAAGATGTGGCACTTTCCAAAATCACAACTGTTTATTTTTTCATGAGATGCTGAAACAGACCCATCCTGCAACCAACATGTCTGCTGCCCTTCCCATTCTCATGAGAAGCACATGGACGAGCATGTTTGCATAGCAGTCGAGGCCACCTCTGTACCAACTGCCATCAGTGACAGAGTTTCCAACATGCTGCATGACTCTGCTTTCACTCATTTTCAAGAGATTGGGGAACATTTCTCTGTGGGAGCCAAACAGGAGAGGGGCCACTAAGCCTCACCAAGACCCTGCTGCCAGAGTGCTGACTTCTGATGTAAAGTTGTATTCTTGTCCCATGATAGAGGGGTCAGGTGTCTGCTCGGAGGAGTGTGCAAGCAGACATTGCCTTCTGCTTCAAAGCCTAAGTATTCTTAGTTCCACCATGAGAGCTTGCAGCTTGGCACTGGTTCAGTGGTGCTCTGCACAGAAAAACCCAGCCCAGGAAAGATGAGATGATGCTTTCCACCTCCAGGCAGCACAGGCTCTGCTGGGTCAGGCTGTTCAGCCCTACAAACTTCAGCCTGCACAAGCTCACCTAGGAAAGGCCCCTGAGACATCACCTCAGCAGCTTTTTCTAGGGCAGGGCAATAGAGCTCCCTGTGCCAGCCAAAGCCTGGAGCCTGAACATCTGTCTCCTGGCACTTCAGAGGCACCTGGCAGCCATCACATCTAGCCACAAACTACTTTCTGGAGCTGGGGGTTACACAGACTGGCTGCCACAACAGATGAATGAGGGAGCAGAAGCCCAGCAGTGGGGCAAGGATCTGCAGTGACCGGGTGGGTGGCACACACCCCTAAGAGCTGACCCTCCTTGGCAGGGACCCCCACAGCTGGCACGGGGTAACTCTGGCACAGGGCATGCATAATTTCTGCTCCTTTTTGACACTAGGGCTTGGGGCAGAAACCAATACTCAAAGCATGGGGACAGGCAGCACTGGTGTGTGCACTGGGCAGAGATCTCTAAAAAGAAATGCCTGGCCATCCAGGAAGGGGAGATGGACACTCAGAGCTCTCTCTTCCCTGTGAGCTGTCAGCCAGGCACCTTGGTGACATTTGGGTGCAGTGGCCCTTCCTTCCTCCTCCCCAGCTGCACGCGGAGAGATGGTTGGGATGCCAAACCACTTAGGTAGGTGTGACCAAATAGCCCTATTGAAGGGAGTAAAACCAGTATGACTTCCTTATTGTGCAATGATTAATAAAGGCTTTCAGCTCTTTTTCTCCATTAATTGTGAATAAGCAAGTCCTTGATCATTTCCTTATCCAAGGACCGAGTGAGATTCCTTACAGCATTCCTGCCCCAAAGTGGCCACACTGCACTGGGAAGTGAAGTGATTCTTGCAATATTGAAACCACACACAGCAAAATCAGAGGCTGAAAACCTCTTTCCCATTTCACCTGTGCTGAGGAGTCAGCTGTCACAATGTGATACCAGTCTCTGGGTTAGGGAGACCCAATGCTCCTGCCTTTGCCAGTTGGGTTTTACACACTAAATACTAACTTAAATGAGCAAAGCAGTGGCCAGCTTTTGGGCAGGAAGAGGAGTATGGCAGGCAGCATTCCATATGTGATTTCTTGGATATTATAGTTCCCAGTCTCCCTACAGCTTTCCTATGGCAAAATTTTCTACATGAGAACTGTCCCTCTGTGAACCTCAGGAAACAGTTTTTTGCCCACCATCACCTTCTTAGTCTACCTCTTGTATTCAGATGACCTTTCGTTTTTAAGAGACAGGTTCTGTACATCTTTACAGAACAGATATTTGTATTTTGCAGAAATTCTTTACTAAGAGGGGGAAGTTTGGTTTCTTCCAGCCACACTGGAGCCATGTCCCTAGGTGGGGACCCAGTTAACCAGGCTGGGTGGTGTCCCAGAGAGGTCTCTTTACTTGCAACCAGTCGTGAAAAAAACAGAAGTAAAAAATGTTGTAGAAACTGCAACCAGGTGCTAAGGGGAGCAAGAATACGTGAAAAGTGAAAATTTGCCTTCTTAATAAGCTGTTACAAGTAAGTTGGGTGTTGAGGAGGGAACATGTGCTGGTGCTTGTAGTCATTCAGGGAAGATTTGGTGTTGTGTGCATGTTTTTAATGAGACCAGAGGGTGCAGAACAGGGCTCCTTCTCTAACCTATATTGCAGCAATTTGTGCATGTCTGTAGCTGTGGGTGTTATGTGCTTTCTGAGTGGTAAGTTTCAGTTTGATTCTGCTCTCGAGAGCTGCGGGGACAGTTTGCACTCACCTTATCAACACAGAATCCAAATTGCTTCACAGTGCACCCAGCCCTCTGATACTGCAAACTGAGAAAATACACTTTAAGCACAGAGAAATGAGAGAGGTGACAACCAGAGGGCTTTTTCTCAGCAGAGCATCCCAATCTGCCAAAACCCTCACAACCCAATTAGTGGTGCAGTAAGCCACCTCAAGAGCCACAACCTCAGTGCCACCACGAGAGGCCCTAGCCCGGACCCCAGCTAGCAGAGCCAGGATCCCAGGGCTGGGGCTCTTTTCCTACATCCCCTTTGCCCTAAAATCCTGTTTCAGCCCTGTTCCCTTGCACTGATGTCCCAGCACTGTAGGGGCCCAGCCTGGCAGCTACAAACTGGGCAGCTGCAGGAAGTGCTTGCCCATCCCCATTCTTCCCTGGGCTGGCCCTGAGCAAGACTGGCCACGAGCCATTGACCAAAATTGTGCCCATGATTGGAGATGGCAGCAAGAGAAAGGCAGGGCAGGTACATCCATGGCCCTTGGGAAGCAGCTCTAGTTTGGCTCCAAAGGCTTGTGGTCTCAACAGTAACCCCTGTGCCCAGCTGTGCAGTCGATTTCCAAATGAGCATTGGTCTCTTTACATCTGTTTGCTATAAAAACTCAGCTTTTAGACTACACACCAATGTCTGTACTGGCTATCCCACTGTCCCCACATGGGCTGTGACTGAGAGGAGCCATTCAGGAGGAGTTCAACATAGCTCCTGGAGGATACCCTGGTTCCTATTGCCCTCCTTGGGAGCCACATGCCACAAATCACTGGGAGAATTGTTCATAAAATACCTGCACATTTCTAAGATGAAGTTATGACCTACAATAGCAACTGTGTGCAGATTTCCTTCCTCCCTCAGAAGTGCTTGAGTTTGTAATCCCCTCCAGATACAATATTCAGGAATGACTGTGTTGTTTGCTGCACTGTTGTTGGTCTTGCTTGACCTCAAAAAGCAGCCCAGGAGATGAGGTGAAACAGTGGCTGCAGGAGCAAGTGGTTCAAGATCTGCAGGGCAGGGGCAACATGGCTCTGGTCCTTCTGCTGTGTTGGGCAGGATTATCCTTGTCCTGCTAGTGAGCACCCAACAGAGAGGCAGGCTGAGGAGTGGAGGTGACAAACCTTCATGGAGGCACAGTGCTCTCCAATTTCCTTCAAAATCTTAGCTACTCACCCAAATTGAGGAGGCTGGAAAACAAGGGCCCTCCCTGACCATTAAACCCATTTCCTGAAGCAGCACACACCCCTGCAAAACACTCTAAGTGCCTTGTTAGGCTTGAACATGCTAAATCTCAGTTCTCTGCCACTTGCCTATTGTCTCCCTCTGCATCCATTAGCAGCAAGGAAATGCCTCAACCCCATGTGAGTCTTACTCCAAAAATATATCAAGGGATAGACCCAGACACTGCGTGCAGTTACAGGTTCTCATTTCTCCCAGATTCGGGGTGTTTAAGTCTGGGAATACCAGTTGATGCCATTCCTACAACATTTTTTTTTAAATTAATTTTCAGTGTAATTATTTAGATGAATCTAAACACTGAGGCAGTGATGAGTATTTACAGAGGGGAATATATCCAAGATCAAGCTTATCTAACAATGGAGGTTTAAAGACAAACTTTTTATTTTTAATCTGAAAACTTCAGTATTTCAAGGCCAGAGCTAAGGAATAAAGACAAGGACCCTGGAGCTAAGATGGCTGTGTTCTGGTTTTGGTACCTCCACTAACTAGTAGTGAGGTCTGGAACAAGTCAGTTGACCTTCCCATACAGTGCCCGACTCATTTGTAGAATAGGTACAAGACTTGTTCAGACTGTGGTGTAGGACTAATATTTGTACCTTGTTTTGAGATCCTCTGATCTGTAACTGCATGTATTTTGTTGTTCATAGAGAGAACAAATTGCTTACAGTACTATCTGCACTATCGTAATATTTAGAAATCCTCACTTATGGGCTATGACTACCCTGAACTCAACACAAACTCTCTCTGCCCCAAGGACCTTACAAATGAAGCACTATTAAAAACCCAGAAAACCACAGTGGCTAGGTGCACAGCTTAAATTTCCATTTTCTCTCAGCATTTTCCCACGAGGGGATTGCATGTGAGAGCACACAACAGAGAGTCAGATCACGCCCGGATCGGTTGCGCTGGCATGCCATTTGGCAATACAAGAATGACATAAATTAAAGTGAAACTTCTTCACCTCAGCCTAAGTGAAAATGTGAAGAGCAAGGGGAANTGGAAGGGAGGTGAGGAGGAAGGGGAGTTATTGATCCATATCTACTCAACAGTCAGACCAGTGGTGTGGCGGCAGCAAAAGACATGCCTTTGCTTTTTCACTAACTAATAATCTATAGAGAACCATTTCCTTTTCTGCTGTTGAGATAACACATTCGCCACCTCAGCTGCATGCAAATAATTCATGCCTCTGCTTAACTAATTTACCTCTCTGGTGCAGACAGAAGGGCAGAAACCTCCCACTAGCACTGACTGACATGCTGCACTGAAAAAAGAGCTGTCTCATTCTGAACTTTCTGAGATGCTTAAATCATTAGAGGACAACTGCAGCAAATGCTCTGCAGGAGAGACATGGCTCCATAAGATTAAATGGGTTAGTTTTGCTGGTCTTCAGTCCTGCCTCTGACCCACATGTGGTTTGCAGGCTGGAACTGACATTATCCAAAGAAAAGCATTTGGTATCTCTGCACACAGACCACAGCTGGTCAACAACTCATCCCAGATTTAAACACAATGTATTAACTCTCATCTGTTGCCAGAAATTAATATTACATGCTATTAAAAGCCGGGGCCCCCAGAACTGTGCTGAACTGAGTGGGCCTTCGCATCGCTTGGAAACAAACAGGTACCAGGTCGGACATGTGTCTGCATCTAATGGAAACCTTGTTCTAATCAAAATGCTGACACCACTTTCACTCGCTGACATACATTCACCTCTCTCCCTGCATTACCACACTGCAAGCCAGGTTCAAATGTCAAGCACCAAAAAAAAGTTATGAAGAGACAGAATTAATTAAGCTTGTCCACACATAGCTTTAGGACCAGCCCTTGCTTGCAGGGTCACACAGTGGTTTTCCCACAGGACTTGTACCTTGCTCAGTGCACAAGGTGGGAAATGCTCATCCTGAGTGGGACAGGGGAGCAATGCCATCCCTCTCACCCCATCTTCCTTTCTGGCCACAGGGATCTGGCCTTTGTGCTCCTGCCCCACTCTCCAGCTGAGGCCATTTGCTGCTGAGTGCTTTTGGTGGATCCATTGGAAAGATGGCTGAAGGCTTCACCTGTGTCAGTCAGAGTCCATGTGGGTGCAGATGGTGGTATCTCTAGGCAGGCCTGAAAAAGAAACAAAATACAGGAGTTTACATTCAAGTACTCTCTTTGGGTGCGCAGACTTTTCAGGGCAGCTTATCCCACATGTTATTTGACTTTAGCTTATCTTAACCTCAGGGATCACTGGGAATCCTGAACACCTTCAAACCAAGCACAAACCAGGGACAACTATACTACATGACCTGTGAAAATTCAGTCTGAGTGACTTGCTCTGTGCTATGCACAACTCCTTGGGTAGCAGTCAGTGGAAAATGTTTCCCCTAGGCAGTACTCCAGTCTCTGGCCACGATAGCCCCTCCATCTATCCCGCCTCTTTCAAGAGACCACCTCCAAGGTGTGGGGTTTACACTTTAGAGCCTCCTATGCTTCCCCATTCCAAAGGCTAAGGGCAAATGTAACACACATCCTGTAAAGACCACGTCATTACGCACGTCCACGAAGGACTGACTGAGCCTTGATTCCAGCTTTTCTCAGCCTCTGGGTGCCTGAGATTGCTGCCTCAGAGCTGTTCTCACCTGGGCTGCCTGGCAAACTGAGGCTTTGGGAAGCATGTGGAGTGGCAAGATTTGTCCATTCTGCAGCTGTCCCATGGTATGGCTGCACAACACAGCAGGATTGGCAGCCTGTGTGTATCAATCCACCAGCTCTGCTAGCCCTGGTACTGCTGCCAGGAGAAGTCACCCACGATGCAGACTGGCACAGCAGGGTGATGACCCTTCCACTCTTCCTCTCCACCTCTGTTACCTTCTCATTCTCCCCTTCCCTGTGCCCATCCCTGTCCTCTTGTCTTCTAGGTGAGCATCCCTGGGGCTCCTGGATCCCTGTCAGTGCTGCAAGTTGGTGGCCACCAGCTTTTTCAGTCTTTCCAGAAGGAGAATTTCTGGTGAAGTGAAGAAGCGAAACACCTCCTTTCTTTGGAAAACATGGTGCCTCATAAGTATGGGGACCCACACAACTAAGGGCAAGGGTGAGATAAAATACTAAGAGAGAGAAAAAGAAAAAAAAAGGAAGAACATCTTTTCACAGTCTGTAGATGCAAAGTGAAACTATTTTGATAGATTCAGCTCTCCCACGTTGAAAGGTCCAGAGCTTCTCATCTCCAGCTTTACTCTGAGGCATGAAATTTCACCCATGACTTGACAAACTGTAACATCTACAATGCTTTCTGGCTCCTTGGAAGCCTGTTGCCACCCTGCTAAAGCTCCCCTTCAGTATTTACTAGGTTGATATTACCAAATTACTCTTTTTTTTTTGAGTTTTCCTTATTTTGACACATCTTTGCTAATACTGTGCCCTGGAGCTGAAAATCCAGTGATATGGAGCTGGTGGTGCTCTTGTTAGGACACTGACATCTCCATGACTAGATACAGGCAGCCAGGGAAGAAAATAACTGGGTCCATGCTAGCAAAGTGTCGCTTTTACTGGCAAGTGATCACCCCAGCTTTTTTGTGGATGCTGAGAAAATTACTCAGCTGCTAATGTATGCAAGAGCCTTTTGCCTTCAGCCTCTTCACAAAGATTAACTCGGTTCAGCAGAGGGCAGATCTGCCCATTCGCAGCCTCATTTCAGATGGTCTTCAACTACAACCCATTTAAATCAAGACTGGTGGACATTTAAATCAAGGCTGGCTTCTTCAGAAGCATTTTAAATGAAGAGAATTGCATCTCAGCCTGATTTTACAAAAGCTCAGCCATGTGCTTGCTCTTCCCACAGTTAGCTCAAAGGGATAACATTTGCATATACTGCCTTTGAAAAGATCCTTGTTTTGCTCTATTCTGTTTTAGCAAAATAACAATCTAACCACAGGGATGAAGGAATTGGTAGATGTTTTGGTTTGGACTGGACATCTTTCAAAAGGAAATGGCCTACCTCAAGGAAGTTACAGAAAGGTTCAAGGAGTGGGTGACACTCATTATACAAGGAAACAACCAAGGATTAAAAATCTATTATCCTGGGATTACCCTATGAATTTTCCTCCAAGCATTATGAAAGGTTTCTGTCTCCCTGTTGACAAATCATCTTCTACAATGTAGTCTAAATACGTAGTACCTCATCCACTCACTGTCACCATTGTTGTACCCTTTGATTCAGGGAAGACAAGAAGATAAGCCAAAAAAGAGGTAGCTGGTGGTTGGTTGCACCACCTGTGAAATATTCATACCTGATGCATTGTTTGCTAGAGTTGATACTCAAGTACTTAGGATATGTTTCCTGCTTACTTCTCCCTCATGACAATGTTCCTGTATCATCTTGGTCAGTTTTGGCATTGACATGTATGTGTGCTCTGCCCCTGCTTCAGGGATAACTAATGTACCTCCAGTATGATATTTTAAAGCTAGGAATGGGGTAGAACAAAGCTAACTATGGGAAGGCAAGCCCATGGCTGAGCTTTTGTAAAATCAGGCTGAAACACAATTCTCCTCATTTAAAATGCTTCTGAAGAAGCCAATCTTGATTTAAATGTCCACCAGTCTTGATTTAAATGCCCACTACATGGGTTGTAGTTGAAGACCATCTGAAATGAGGCTGCAAATGGGCAGATCTGCCCTCTGCTGAGGACTATGCTTTGGGGAATTTTTGTCCTAGTATACAGAAATTAAATAGTGCTTGTCTCCTCCCCCTGCTCTAAGGACAGAGGTAGCATTAGTAATACAGAGCATGTTGCTCTTCAAGCTCTCTTGCAGCTTTTAAAACATAGAGAGCAAATGGCAAATTTGCCTTTCATCTCCTTTTGAAACTTAAGTTAGGCCTTATTGGTAACAAGTGAAATTAAACTGGTTGTTGCTGTTTAACTTCTCCGTGCTGTTTCCTCACATGAATTAGTCATGACCAACTCTACTTGGCAACTGTCCTTACAAAAAACAGAACAGAGAGAAGGGTTAAGCACTCCCATACAATTTACCCAATAAATTTGTCATACCCCTCATATAGAGTTGTCCCTCCAGTTCTGCCTGTTCCCTAACATATCTGGCAGTTTGAACAATGTTGGCAATATTTGAGCAATTAGGCATTCCAAGTGGAAAGGTTAATACACCTTACCCTCAAATGCAGGGTGTGTTTTGCCTTGTGCCTTTAACCATCCTTGATGAGCATCGATTGCACAACAGCTGTGAAATAGGAAGGTCTTTCAATTTCAGTATGGCCTAGCTTGTTTTGGTTTAGCAAAAGACCAATAGTCCAGTGCAAGGATGGGATAAACACACTTTGACTTGAGTCTTATTGAGGCAGATCAAACAGAGGAAACTTCATGGCGGTTATCACTTCCCGAGCGTTAAATGCTTTGGTCATCCTGGCACAGTTGCAAAACTAGGTAAGAGATAACCCATGAAAGAAAACCATCCAATGGAGCTTAGAATAGGACTGTCAAGGAGGTGTGAGACTTGTGGTTTATTTCCTACTCTTTTGGTTGAGCAGCATTAGGACCTCAGTTTCTTTTTTGGCAAGATCTCAGAAACAGCGGTCTGTTTGTGGTCCAGGCAGCAAGTTCTGGGCAGGAGTGGGCAGGGCTGGAGAGATCCTGCAGCCTTGCACCAGCTGGGACCTGCAAAGATCTCAGTCAGCCAGGATAAATCCACCTCCCAAGCCAGCCAGCCAGCCTAGTAGCCACCATCCTCAGCCCAAACCACTGCTGAAGCTGGAGAGCAACTGAATTGCAAACAACAGCACTGCAGAGGAGCACCCCGGGTCAGCAGGAGGCCAGCAGCTGCTGGACCGGCTGCCACTGCCCTCCTCTGCCGGCAGCAGGGCACACCCAGTGGCCAGCCTGCCTGCCCTGCCCGGCAGGGATGCTTGGCTGTGTAGTCAGACCCTAACTTAAGAAAGAGAAAACAAATCTAAGCAGCACGGAGTGGTGTTTTGCAGGTCACAGCGATGCTGCCCGTCTGCCCTGAGCCTTCACAGGAGGTCTGGAGCAGTAGTGGATGAAAGAGGTCAGGTCTGGGATGCCTACCTACCCCCTCCCACAAAACCTGAATGGGTCTGAATGGCCCAACCTGTGCTAGGGTGCTCCTGCAAGGCCCCACATACCTCACCAGGGTCTCTTGTGCGGCAGACCCGTTCTGGTAAAAACTGCTGAGAATTGGGCACCCGGCCTCTCTACTTGTGGCTGGTGTTATTTCCCTTGCTGGGGTGATGTTGATGTTCGTAATGAAGCTTTGGCAGAGAAAGAGAGACATGTTGTAGCCATTAGCAGACTTCACATTTCAAATTTATCTCAGGAAAGGACAAAGGAGAGCTCAGCTTGATTAGGTTTTTGTACAAGTTTGGGTCTACACTCTCCATTGCAGTACCAGTTCTGGTCTTCACCATTTTCTTCCTCTGACCCAGAAAAACTTGATCATGAAAATAATGTTAGTTAGAAAATAATGGAACTGATAAGTCATTGCAGGCACATGTGTGTCTCATTATACATCAGTTTGGTTTCACTATATATTTTACACAATGTAACATAAATTTCACTACGCACCACAAGTATTTCAATATGTGATAGTCAGAAAGTGGCAGTTTACACTAAAAGTTTCAGTATGTGGTAGGATATTTCAAATACTATAAATTCTCCTTTTAAATGAAATGAATTGTGTAGATCAGTAAGAAATGCAGTTGTTTTAGTTTACTCAATGTGGTTTTCTTTCAGAACAGTATTTTAGTACTGTGCTGTTCAATTGCCATGTTTATTTTATTAATACGTATTAATGGATAATTAAGTGAAAATTCATTAAATATACACCAGACAGGACTCAGTCAGGAGTTCCTCTTCTTAGATCTTTTATCTCAGTTCAATTTATACCATATTAACAAACATACTGTATTTACAGAGACTATATTAATGAAAAGAATAAACTTCCTGAATGAACCTTGTTATCATCCTGGTTTTTTAAATGAATTTTCTTTGAGCAAGTAAAATTTGAGGGCTCTGAAAGCCCCTGTGAGGGCGAATTGTTAAAGCAACGGGCAGGCATATCCAGGGTTTGCCCTGATCCACCATTTATTGCAGATAATCACCATTTCAGGCACAACAAGTGGCAGAGGAGTCAGCACTGCCAGTGCTGTGCTGCTCCTCGCAGCTTTGATCAATTGGCCACAGAAGTATCACGTCAATCAGGCCTTTTCCTAGCAAACCCCATCCCAGCTACTGAAAAGAGGTGCTCACCATGACCCTGCTACACCAAAAACCTCGGTCATAGAGCTACCACATCATCACATTTTCACACATGATGTACTTCAGTGCTGGAGAGCACCAATTACCTCTGAGAGATACTCGCAGTGAACAAAAGGCATATGAAAAATAATCACACTGGTCAGTAAAGCCAACGCACATCTGGCACCAAGGACCATCTCCTGCAACCTTGGCCAAAGCCACAGAAACACATCCAGACTGGTGCAGCAAAGCAGTTTCCCCACATGCAGTACCTACCATCAGAAATGCAGAAAGAAGAAAAAAACTAGGCTCATTTTTGGTTATGAATTCTCCCTCTTTCTCATCTCCTCTAAACAGAAGCCATGCCAAGAAAAGCCCTAAGCAAAGTTCCATTTTATTCAAAAAACAGCCTCAGCCGAGAGTATGGGGCAGTGTTGAACTCCAGCCCAAGACAGAAACTCAGTCAGTTAGCTCTTCTGTCCATCGAGATATAACCACAAGGATAATTTCTAGAACTTTTCTCCCAATAAGGTCAGAATGTTAATGATCTGTACTGAAGTTCAGTGTTCAGCAGAACCGGAGGCCTCGTCTGCCCCGTCTCACACTCGGAAGACGAGGGTGACCCTGCACCGACGTGACTTTGGGCAAGCTACTTAGAGAGTTACCAAGGCCTGGATTAATTAGAAACTGGGTCTTTTAACATAACTCCTTGCTCCATGGCAGACCCAGCAGACCTGACTGGCTCCCTGCCAAATAGTTCAAGCACCTCTTAACCAACAAAAAGGTAAAGAGCTTGAGTTGTAACCTGCTGGATTTCAGCCCGGCAGCTTCAAATCTCCTAACCCGCGAGAGCAGCTTATCTATGTTTGGAGGTCAGAGACCTCAACAAAGCCCTGTTAACAGGTGCATGCTGGCACAAGCTCAAAAATTTATCTCTCTGGATTGCAGCAATTCTCAGGTTTCTTACAAGTGTGGCAAAAAGGGCCACCAAAGTGGCCAATGACACACTCAGGGATGGCTGAGTCTGCTTCTGCTAATTCCTTTGGCAAAATGTGTCAGCACGAGTGCTTCCTTAGCTCACAGGAGCTGGAACTGAATGCATCCAATGCAAGTATAAAGCTTGGCTACCCTAGTCTTCCAAAATTTGAAACCAAGACCCACAGGTCTTCTTGTCTGTTGTCTCTGACTACTGTAAGAAACAAACTGTGCCCCAGACACACAAATCAAAGTTCATGAGCTGTGTTAGATGCTTCCCAGGGACCAGGCTGAAGGAAATACAAATGTTTCTGTCACATGTGAGGCATGTGGACAGTCCAGGTTTGCTGTGATCACTGCTTTAATCCCAGACAGGGGCTGGGTGCAATGGGAGCTGCCTTCCTGTGCCAAGCCTGAAAACCTGAACTATGAGTTTATTGAGGCTGCTTGAGAACAGCCCTGCTGTCTGCCTGAGGGTCTCTGTTTTGGACTTGGTAAAACCTGGGCTCATATCTTCCTTCAAGAAGATATTTGGGATGAAATAAATGTAGTGTTTTTAAGTGCGTGTCTATTTTGCAGCACAACCAAGCATGAGCTGTCTCTGTTCCTGTATAGAAAAAAGGAGAGGCAACAACAAGTGCAATCTTTCCCATATTCACTTGCTCCCATGTTAGATCTGGGCTAAGATATACATAAAGCAATGTATTTATGCCCTAGATTCCACTGC
Organism: Chaetops frenatus; assembly: GCA_013400775.1. Classification (NCBI taxonomy): domain Eukaryota; kingdom Metazoa; phylum Chordata; class Aves; order Passeriformes; family Picathartidae; genus Chaetops; species Chaetops frenatus. Next base: position 971,596 of record VZTR01004087.1, read on the forward strand.
TGATACTGCCAGCAAAAGCTAAATTACAGTGATTTTCCTGTAGTCAGGCTGCTAGTCCAACAAGTTTTGGAGGGAAGCAAAGGTATTACACACATCCTCCATGTCCCCTCCTAAGCACTGTCAGGCTATAATTTTAGCTTACTCTTATTACTTATCATATATAATTGGTGTTCAGCCATCCTTTAGCCATCATGAAAGTTACATTATCAAAGCTGTTGCATTACTTTCACTAACTCATCTTGCCCAAAGTTTTTAGTATTTCTCAACTGACAAGGCAGAACAGCAACAGAAGCTGACAAACCATATACTAACTCATTGATCAAATCCAAACCTTTTCATTTGACCCAATTAAGTTTCACTTGTAGGCTAAACCACATGATTTCAGGAAAAGACATTGCCACGCAGCTTGCAGTCTCCGCTGTTGTGATTTCAGAAGCAGCTGGCACAGGCTTGAAGACTGCAGTTTCATGTGCACCAGTAACATTTAACAAAGGACTTTTCCATCCTCACGGACTGAAGAGTAAGACCATTTGTAGCGTAGAATTAAGCTGGTGAGTTTCCATTGTTTTGAATATGACCTACCTTTTTTTTCCTCTTTACTCAGCTCTGACTGAAGCTAATATCTGCTTATCAAAATCCTTCTGTTTTGAATCAGTGCATCTCCATCTATGCAAATCTGAGAGGTGAGATGCTCACAACAGTTCATACTCCTTGTAGCTGAAATATCCCTGTGGAACATCTCTGCTGCGTTCGCATTTCATGGACATTTCTGTCTTTGAAGTCAACTTCTAGAGGTTTTCACACAGAAAATTTTCATCAGTCTAATTTCCTCCAGCAGTAGCAGCAAAACATTATCATCAGCATGCAACCTTGCAAAGTGACACCTTAAAGAAAAAAACTTGATAAAAAATGTTGTCTTGGCAAAATGTGAAAATTTTCCACATCAGCAGCTTCCTGCACTCTTCTGTTGATTTTCATCAAATCAAAATTTCTTTGTTTTAAAAATAGAACAAATATTGGCACTTCAACAACAGACTGCAACAAATAGCATTCTACTGATCTTATATGAGAAAAAAGACCAAACCTTCTCATTCATTGCTGCACGTCCCTGCCTCTCCCTGGTGTTCTCTTCAGGAGAGAGAAAGCACCTTTGCTTCACTTGTAAGATTGCTTGAGAGTTTTGGCGGGAAAAAGCCTTTCCTCAATGTTCATACTACAGTTTTTTATGCCATGAGACATCAAAAAAACTGCAAAATTCAGCATCTGTTGAATTTTTTCTGTGTGGACAGGGAGGCATTTCCCTGTTCTGGAACTGGAGTTTGCAATATTGTTTACAAGGATGGCAAACCTCCCAACTTTCATTTGCAAAATGCTCCACAGACAGAGATGAAAGCCATGAAAGAGGCTTGGAGGGTACTTATGTATCTTAAGCAAGATGGCCAAGCAAAAAGAAACAGCTTGTCCATTCAAAGAGCACTCTGAGGACTGCTCTGTGGTAGCACAATGCATTTTACCTTCTGGACAACTGCAGAAGGTAATGAAATTTCTTGTTTAATGCTGGATTTCTATACATGGAAATCTGCTGGTTACCATGTCCTGTAAGCATAGGATAACACTGAAGATAACAGAAATTTCATTCTACCACAGTAACAGGAAATAGCAATCAAAAACAGGACAACAGAGAGAGGTGCACTGTAATCAGCAGTTGTCCTCTGAAGCTGACATATTAAATAATGTTTTATTTTTAAATTTTAAAATTTTAACCTCCCATTATTTTCACAGAGCTGGCAGATCCAAAGAGCTGTAGAGGAACAGATGAAATCCAAACATCTTCTTACAAGCAGAAGCATCAGAGAGTGCTGCAATCCCAGACTGTGTTCAGGAAACTCAAAAGCTGGGAGAAGTTTCTGCTACATGGGAGTTGTGCCCAAGATTCAGCACTGAGGGCTTTGGAAAGGATATTTCTTAAAAGGCACAAACCAATACTGACATAAAGGAACCTCACAGATCTCAACAAACCCCGAATCACCACAGCCCAAGCAAAAATCAAGCCTTAAAAGGAAGACTACTCTGAATTCATTCTCAATAAGTGCCATCAGAGATCAGATTCACACCTTCCCTGGAAGCTGATACTTGGAATTTACATTTATCCCTCAACTGCTTCTGTGGAAATAATGAAAACCACCAAAATGAAACTCGGGGATCGATTCAGATCTTTGTAGCACTCCCAACTAGGCGTGTCCTAAACCCTGGGTGGTGGGAGAGGGAGGCCACGCTGTCTTTCTTGCTCGGTTAGCAATACCCCAGAGCACTCTGAAAGTAATTATTTCCATCTGCCACACACAGCCTACAAACCTGAAAATGGTATACTGCTACTAGAAATCTAATACAACAGTGAGTAACCAGAAGCAACCTACTGCTTTCATTTGTGATTGGTCCCAATGCTGTGGAGATGCCGCAAGGGCAGTTCACTGTTAGGCTGTGCTTGGCAGGGTGAACGTTCAGTACAAATCTCCAGACGGAGCAGTGTATCAAGCAAAACCTGGTAGGCAACAGAAGTGCAGAAAATGCCCAACGCACTACAGAAATCACTTTTTTTCCTTTCAGTCTGCCTTTCAGAAGTATTAGACTTGTCAGTTTTTCCCCTTCTTTTGAGAAAAAGCTGGTAATGGCCCAATTATCTATTTGCAGAAAGAGAACCGCTTTGAGATTATGAAGTTCTTTATGCAAACAGCTACAGTTTATAATAAAAAGTAATTTCAGGATGAAAGCATAAGACTTCAGTAGGTACAAACATAAATTGAAGCGGAGCAGTTGTCATAGTTCAGCCCATAAAATCCTCAGGTATTTATATGATCACTGTTATTGAGATTATTGACCACTACCAACCAGAGCAGAGATGTCACTCTGTTCATGCAGCAGCACTGCCTTTCATGCCTATACATCTGACTCAGGCTGCTGCATTCATGTGTCTGCACCATTGCAACCCCTCCTTTCTAACAAGAGCTCTGTGCTGGGTGGGGAGGAGAAGGGAAAGGGAAATGAGCTGTAGGCATAATTTCACTAGCCATTTAGGTCTGAATAATTTGATAAAATGAGGACAATTTCTATTTCTTTATGAGACTTGTGCAAAACATTCCAGGAAAAGCAAAGCGTTATCATCTGAAGGCACAACTTAACCTTTGAACTGCATAGCAATTTTCTTCTTAACCACAAATATAGGACTACACAGGCCCATCTGCCTTCCACAGGTTGGTGAGTGGCCAAGTGTGTTGTGCCTTGATCAAAACACAGGTAACTAAGATGATTCCCAGTCGTTATACACTACTGAGAAGTAAGCATGCTAAAGAGGGGAACAGATGGCCTTGTTCGAATGACATGGGTGAAGTCTGGTATCTGGCTCTCTATACCCAGATGTAGACTCTGGATTTACCCAAACTGTCAGTCACCCATGCTACATGGTGTGACCAGACAACCCTTGGCATTAAGACTCAGTCCCATGCACAGAAGATGAGCTCAGGTCGAGTTACCTGGCAAAGAGGAAGTTGCTGGTTTAGCAGGACTGGCAGAATTTTACATAAAAGATGAAAACACACCTTTTTAAAGAGAAAAGTGTTAGGAGCAAATGTATAAAGCAAAGTTCACACATTTGCTAGAAATGATATTTTAACCGATGAAGCATCTGCAGTTCCTAAAGTCATCTATGATTCCCCATGAATTACTCAATAATTGCTGGGAAGTGGACTGGCTAGAAGCAAACAGGCTAAGGAGCCACTCTCCCATTGTTAAAATAATTGGGATGTCTCCAGATCCTCAGTTAAGATAACGAACTAACTCTTGTGGTTTGATCTTGCTGAAATATTTTGGATATTGTGTTTCTGCCAGTCCAAGGAATTTTTTCTTTTTTTGGACAAAAGAGGCAAAAGCACTGGATCTGCATGATGAATCCCCAAATAATCACGCCCCTAGTCAGATCAAACCGGACCTCTGTCTCAAACTGCAATATTCATCCCTCCCTTTCTTATTTCCCGGGAGCTGTATTTGTCAGACACAGTATTTTTCAGAAGGGAAAGTAGGACCCAGAATGTAAAATACTAGGAATGCCACCTCCTGCCAACCATACATACTAACCTCAGCTTTATAAAAGCAGACAAGAAAAACTGAGGGTGCTGCACTGTGTTGGTTCAAATTAAAGCCAAGCAAAAGATTTTTAAAATTTTATTTATGAGATGTGAAGAAGTTGCCTTCTACTTGCCAAACCATAGTGCTAAATACCAAAGACACTGTGAAAGGGGCACCTCTATTATTCCAAAAATATTTGTATGCTTTTGGTGAATTAATTGCATTTAACATTTTGGTTAAACACACAAACAAGCACAGCTTTTTGTTGTTGCTTCAAATGAAGCCACAAAAAGAACAAAAGGCATCCAACTGAACCAATTTAGTTTATAAACATATTAATTTTAAGAGCACTTTGTGTACACTTAAAATGAATTTAAAGCAGTCGACCTTTGCAGTACGATGCCCATTTTCACTGTATCCAAATTACCCATAAATCCAGATGCAAGTTGTCACAGACACTTCTTTGGAGAGCTTGCACTGTTAAAAGTTAATGTTTCCTATTAATTAATAATTGTTTTCAGCTGTTTTGGCAAGTGATTAAAACAAAATGTCTGCCTTTAATGTTACAATATAAAAAGTTTTCTTCCTCAGCGGCTTGAGTGCCAAGCAGGATTTGCTTCATTTGCAGGAAGGTGTCACACGTGATTGCTTGGGGCATTTCTACACAAATAAATGAGTGGCTATTGTACCTGCCAGTGCAGTGATTTCCATTCCACATCGGCCTGGTCCCGGCCAGGACAGGGTTAATTTTTGCCGTAGCCAGGGCCAGGAGGGGGCATGGCCAGGACATGGAGGTTGCTCTGTGCCTCCTCCCGTCATTGTCCGGGACAAGGGAAGGGCTCCCTTCTGGAGCGTAGTGTGGTGGAGGGAGCAGCTGGGTGTTGACAGGGGGCTTCTGTGTGTGAATCATTCACCTCTTTCTTGTACCCTCTGCCATTAATATTGCTGCTCTTACTGTTCATTTTCTCATCTCATTGCTGTTTCCAGCGAACTGTTCTCACCTCAACCCGTGATCTCTACCTTTTTGTGCCTCCCATTCTCCTCTCCATCCCATGGCAGGGGGAGGGGGAAGTGAGTAAGCAGAGCACAGTCTGGAGTGGTTTCACTGGGAACACTAAATTGCGGAATACCATTCCTAAGTCATGATTAAAATTAAATTTTAATCCATTAAAATTACCCACCAAGCAGTTTCAGAGGAACATCAGCTGAGATAAATANTGCCGTAGCCAGGGCCAGGAGGGGGCATGGCCAGGACATGGAGGTTGCTCTGTGCCTCCTCCCGTCATTGTCCGGGACAAGGGAAGGGCTCCCTTCTGGAGCGTAGTGTGGTGGAGGGAGCAGCTGGGTGTTGACAGGGGGCTTCTGTGTGTGAATCATTCACCTCTTTCTTGTACCCTCTGCCATTAATATTGCTGCTCTTACTGTTCATTTTCTCATCTCATTGCTGTTTCCAGCGAACTGTTCTCACCTCAACCCGTGATCTCTACCTTTTTGTGCCTCCCATTCTCCTCTCCATCCCATGGCAGGGGGAGGGGGAAGTGAGTAAGCAGAGCACAGTCTGGAGTGGTTTCACTGGGAACACTAAATTGCGGAATACCATTCCTAAGTCATGATTAAAATTAAATTTTAATCCATTAAAATTACCCACCAAGCAGTTTCAGAGGAACATCAGCTGAGATAAATAAAACAATGCTCCTCATGTTAATCATGTACCATGCCATGAAAGTTTTTCCATAACAAAACCATACAGGCTGTGCATCATTTACCAAACCCTGCCGTCTTCCAAATTCAGGATCACACACTCTTGAAAGTTTGTGCTGCAAAGCATGACAGCATCTCTCCCTTCTGAGGCCCAAGCCATCACACAGGTATTACTGACAGACTTGTTCCACACATCAGCAGGTGGTTCAACACAACCCCAGTTCTGACCAGCACCTGATCCACAGCAGGATTGGACATGGCTCTGAGAAGGATCTCCTGCCACACGTAACCTTCTAGACATCGTCTTTTATTCCCAAGCTTCTACCAATTCATTCCTCCAGTAAAACTGAGATGGCAGTTCTCCTGGAAGCGGGATTTCCACAACCATGCAGAGGAAGGACAGCAGATTCATGGCAAAAGCTGATAAGCTCTGCTTGCAAAGTTGAAAGTACTGACATCAACATAAGCAGCAGTAAGACCCCCAGTTCTCTTCCCTACCTAAACCCCAGAAAACTTATTGAGAAATCTTTCACTTATGCTGCATCAAGAAGCTTGTGAAGTGATGAAAAGTGCAGGATTTGAGTTTTCTGTCTTTCTGGGACATGATGGGAGGTTGCTGCTAGCTGCTCCAAGCTCTAGATTCTCTCCCTCTAGTCTGAAAAACTTTTAAGGTGTTCTTCAGTTGTTAAGGCAGGAATTTTTCAGAATAAACAGAATAACAGGTTTTTCTCTGCAAGGCAATAAATCCAGAAAAAACTACAGACTTGCTGAGCAGCAACAACACAGTTTGTGTTGGGTGAGACTATTAGTTTCAGAATTCAGAAGAACCAGACTCAGGTGTAGGTCAGCCCTTTTCCACCAGAACAACACCCTTACTACATGATGGCAGAGAGATACTCTCCACTCAGGCAGTGACCCACAAAAATACTTAGCAGAGACTGCACAGGCAGGACTGTTCTCTTTTTCCTGTGATCCTATGTGACGCTGCAAAATAAACGTAAATATTTCTCAAGAAGTTTCCAGCCACACCATTTATACTTAATCTTATCTCACTGCATAGTGAAACTTCATAAAAATTTTAGTGACTGATTTGCTCCAAATACTTAGCATCAAGGCTAGTCAACAAAATGATCCCAGGCCTAAGTTTACTTCAAATCCCTGAAAGCCTCTTTGACACAAATAACAAAATCACTGAACGTAAATCCTGCGGGTAAAGATGAACACTCAATTTCATTCCTATTGGGCCAAGGTGCACATCTGGGAAATCCACAGTAATTATTCATCCCTCCCTGGCCAGTGCCAGAGAAAGCACTCCACTGCTCTCAGAGACACTAGCGACCTGTTTACCCTGGGACAAGAGGAGATAAAAAGCTCCCTAGCTCCCTATCTTGGGGCAGCTCTGGAAAGCTTACGCCCTTGTTTATGATGTGGCAACTGCGGCACATGCCCATACATTAAGGTGTTAAGGATCTTCTCCTTTATTGATGGTATCCACATTCATTTCAGCATAGCGCCCCACAACACATGAGGATCAAAGCAGAACACATAAATACATTACAGTTTATTTCAAGCATATATTATACTAAAGAAGCATTTTTATCCCATCCAGATCATAACTTGCAGCAAGGATCTTGTTGATGCTACACACTCGATGCCTTTTATTACTTCAGCATCTTCTAATGCTGAAGAATAAACTCTCTTTAAAATATAAACAATTTTTTTTTTTTTTTTCCTGAATGGCCAAGTGTCCCGATAACATCAAATGGCATTTTGGAATAGGAGCCACTGTGGTTTTGAGCACTGGTAATTGCCTGCAGTGACACAAGCAAGGGCTGAGCTGGGTGCGGGCAAGGGAGTTGTGCAACAGGCATCAACCATTCCCTCCACGTGATCTTTGTGAGGTTTGCTTTGTGAAAGTATCCAGAAAGCTGCTTACACTGAAACAGCAAAAAGAGCCTGAATGAAAGCTGGGGATTCTTCCCTTTACATGACTGCCAATTTTTAAAGAGAATTGAATTTATACCTGTGTTATCTTGTTGGAAGCTCGTGTGGCTACCCCAGAACAAGTCTCTGCTACAGGTGTGGCTCAGAAACTTGAATGATCTAAACTTCAGGGACCCCAGAATGACAGCTGAAGAACTAATCATTATGCTCAGCAGCTATAGTTCACCTGGTTTGTCATCCAAAGCATGCAACAACAACAACAAAGAAGGGTTGCTTGATGGAAAATTGTGGCAGCTAGTTTGGGGAAGGAGGGAGGGAAGAGTGCAAGTAGGTAAGCTGCAGAGAACTATTTTCCTCTGTACCTCCAAAAGGCACTGATCACAGTGTGATCAATGGAGGACAGAAGGGGCACAATTCCTGCTGCACCTCTCTGAGGAAGCCAGTTGCAGCAGAACCCTTGAATGCATTCAAGTTTCAGTATTCAGAGAAAGAATAAAACCCAAGTAGTTCCTGTTCTTGGCATATTAATTAAAAACACACTATATATTTCAAGGCAATTGTAAGATGACCCATTAGGATTGTTCCCTCTTACCACTGAAGTAACTGAATGCACAACCAGAAGTAGAACATCACTAATTTCACTGAAAACTGTCATCATGATTTCTTACCGAAGGACATTCCATTCAAGCAATAAATTTAGCTTTGTGTTTTTTGTTGGTTTTCTTTTTTTCATTGCCATTATGGCTATTCTTCCAGTCATTTTCTCAACAGCCATCAAGTATAAATTTATACAATAATCCAAAACCCAAGAGTTTCCATAGAGGAGCAGACCTCCCAAATTGGCAGAAAAACTGCTTGGGTGGTTCAGCAAAACCATGCCTCAGCAGAAGTCCTCCCGTGTCTTCATATTCAAAGGTGTTGAGATGTACAGTGCAAAAATGCTGATGATTACAACGGTCACATCCTCTTTCTACTGCCTATACAGACTCATTACAAATATTGATATTGTGTTCTACAGCTAAACCCCATATGATGGAATTTTATTCTGACTGGAAAATGAAACAGAAAAGGCTTGTGGGCAAGCCCAGCAAACTGGGTTTGGTATTTATTACCCACACTGAAAGTGTATTCTGCTGTTCTATATAAAACATTCAGAACAGCATAAAGTAAAACTTCAGAGACATGAAACAGTAATTTTCATGAAAGAAAGGTCTTCTAGTGACCCATCCATCCATGCCCATGACTCAGTTTTCCAACATACAGTGTATCGGAACAGTGACTCCAAGATGCCTCTGCAGGTTTTCTGCAGCAGGACCTCCCCATTCTGACTCCTCACATGAAGGAAGCCCAGGCCAAGGATCTGATGCAGAGGAAGAAGCTCTGAAACGATTCCTGTAAATAAAGGCCTCCTTCAGCAATGTGCTAAACCATCAAAGTTAAATACACACTAAGTGCACTGCTCACTCCAGGTGACCCCAGAGGTGCCAGACACTTTGCCCTGCAGGTGAAAGCCATTGCTCTGTATTCATGGAAAGGATGGAAAGGAAAGCACGTGGTGGGAGCTGTAAGGTGATGAGTGAATGAGAAACCTGGGTGAGAACAAGAATCCGGCTCTGTCATTTCACTCCCCACAAAGTATTTTCTCTCAGGCCCCACCTTCACTGTTTTTTAATTCCTCTCGTTTCCCTCTCTCCTCCTCTGCACCCTTCTCTCACTGCTTTCCTATAGGGCCACACAGTTCGTGGTAAGAGCCAGCAGAAATGAACTCACCCTCTGATAGCAAAGGAGGAGCTGTGTGAGAAGTGTCAGAGAGGGCTCCAGAGATGGGCATTTTAGTCACACACAAGGCACCGATGTCAAACCCACAAGAGAGAGATGGGAGCGGCACAGCCAGGGGCAGGAACAGCCTCATCACTGCTCAGCTGAGGTCAAGGATTAGCTAAATAAAGAGAAGCTGCAAATTACAAAAGAATCTGCAAGGTCCAGGATTCATAGGATCAAATGGTCGCTATGGAAATGGCAAAGGAACCATATGACTTCCTGTGGCATGCCAGGATTTCAGGGCTTTAGGCTCACCCCCATGGCCTGATCCTCTCCTCTTGTTTGCCTTGTACATACTCAGATAAACTTTAAAATGAAGGAAAACCAGCCTACTTTGCTAATTTTGAGCTGTGGAAAAAGTCCAGTGAGGGTGTGTGTACATACGACTGATGGAAATAAAGCCTCTGAAGTGCAGATTATTTTAATTATAGTTAGAAAAGCATGTAAGGTGCAAGTTTCAGCCAGTTAAGTTTCCATTCTGATCTTTAATTTTGTAGTAATAAAAATACTTGAGTGCCTCTGTCTAACTGGAAGAATAACAAGTTGTCTGGTTTTTTATGTCAGCTGGGACACTAAGTACCAATATACACAAGAAGGAATTGTATACATATCTGTACAAAATAAGGCATCACCAGCACTCACTCGTGCATTGTCTCCACGTGTCCTTCACTGTAAGGGACAGGTTTAGTGAACAGTGCTATTGACTGTTTTTCCTCCCACTACAGCCCAATTTTCTTTGAAAAAGAACCAAGCTCCTAGAGGTTTCTAAGAAGTGCTTGTGAACTTGCAAAACACACTTGACAAAAGTCTAGCAAGCGATCCTCCGAATTCCAACAGATGCAAGCAAACTACATTGCAAATTGGCTTTACCCTTTCCACCATGTTAAACTCACAGTTACGGTGAGAACTCAGAGTATAATGAGTATTAGTAGCTAGATCACAGATTTATTTCCACAACATAATCATTCTATTCTTGACCTAGATTAGTGAAATGATGTAAGGTTTAAGGCCTTAAACATCTTCAGTGGAAAGTGCTATTTTAAAATTGGATGTATTTTGGCAGTTTCAAGTGCAGTCAAGATCCTCCAACCCTAACATGGTGTTTGACTGCCTCTCTTTCTATCCTAAGTGTTTTTTATACACATAAATGCTACTAAAACCACACATTTAAACTCCATATAATGCTAGCTATTTTATACATATAAAAACCTGACATACACCAAACTCTTCATGTAGCCGTTTGCATAGCTGGTTTGAATTCCTTTGAGCTCTTCGATCTATTGTTCAGAGAAACTGGTGTATCATTTCACAGTTAAAAGAACTTAATTACTTGAATCATAGAGACATGAAAGGCAAGGGAAGGAGAGAAAACATCTCTCTCATTTTAAACTCGTCTTCCACAAGCTAATTTGATAGTGTAACTTGAAAGCACAGAAATCTGAAATCTAGTTCTGAATATCTTTTTACCTCTCTCTCAAGAGATATTACTCAGGTTTAGTGTGACATTTTGAAATGTCACCATGCCTATCTCAAAACCAGATATTTTAACACAGAATAGATACCTACCTGCTTTAATTCAGAACCCATTCTATAGGTGATGATATTCCAAGAACCTCTTCTAAGAAGTTCCTACTTATGAAGTATTAGTTAAATATTCTTGTCATTCCATGACAAAGATGTTTATTTAGCTGGAAATAAAGACAGACTCAAACTTTGTTTATTTTTTAATAAAGTTTAAATAGTTAAAAGTAAGAGGAAAGAGTATGTTTTAAAGCCAAGCTATTTCTTTGTTCCATGCTAGGCCTTAAAGTCAGATTTACTGGCAAACGGGCCATGAGAAGAGCTGTATACTTTAAAATGCTGGTGTAGAATATATTAAAATAGCCAGTGACTCACTCCAGATTACCTTAAAACAAAGGAAACAATCTNGATATTTTAACACAGAATAGATACCTACCTGCTTTAATTCAGAACCCATTCTATAGGTGATGATATTCCAAGAACCTCTTCTAAGAAGTTCCTACTTATGAAGTATTAGTTAAATACTCTTGTCATTCCATGACAAAGATGTTTATTTAGCTGGAAATAAAGACAGACTCAAACTTTGTTTATTTTTTAATAAAGTTTAAATAGTTAAAGTAAGAGGAAAGAGTATGTTTTAAAGCCAAGCTATTTCTTTGTTCCATGCTAGGCCTTAAAGTCAGATTTACTGGCAAACGGGCCATGAGAAGAGCTGTATACTTTAAAATGCTGGTGTAGAATATATTAAAATAGCCAGTGACTCACTCCAGATTACCTTAAAACAAAGGAAACAATCTCTACAGTTTTTGAAATGTATTGCCTCTTATCCTGATTAATGGAGAAATTATCCCTACAAAAGATTTTCTTTTAAATATGAAGACTCTACAAAATATTTGCTTTATCCGTTGGCAGGACTTTGAAATCCTCCAAAATATTTAGATATGTGTGCCTAAGAAAGTTTATAAACGCCAATTCAACACTGTAACAAAAATTCCAAACAGACTGGAAATTAGAATAACTCAACCAAATCATCCCACCATAAGAATATTATATTTCAATTCTGCATAAACACAGACCAGTGTGGTTTGTTTTAAAAATTCTTCATGTCCTGCAGAATACAGCATAGGTTTGTTTCATTAGTACCTTTACCCTTCCACTTCCTTAGTGCTATTTCCCCATTAACATTTAAAACAGTATCTAATCCGTCTACCAACTTTTTCTGCCCTCAGGGCTCTTCTTAGCCTCAACCCTATCCTCACCCATGGAGATCCTTCCCCTCTTGCTTCAGAAAGAGGTTTTTGTTCATTTGATTGATTTTCATTATCTTCTTTTTCAGATACAGGTAAGTATCCTACCATAAAGGGAACATGGAAATGACTGAGAACAGTACTGGGAGTTACTGGGACATTGACAAGCCAAGACTGTGAGTAGGAGCTTTGACAGCCACTGTTTTTGAAAGAAAAATGTCATGCTTTCTTTATATTGGATAATATTTGACATATTGGATAATATGTCTACTATAATCATAGTTTTGTGCCACAAACAGCCACAAACTGCAGACAAAGCAATAGAGCACAGAGTTTGATGAATTTAGTGTAACACAAAAAAAAATTGGTAGAGTTTGAGTAGCATCTGCAATGGTAACAAACATTTAGAAATCAAAATGATCCAATAATCTAAAAATACATCTGCTATACTAAGAAAAAAATCTGTGCAATGAGACTAGAAGCTTCCAAATTTTGGACTGATTGCTCAGAGACCACAGATGTAAGAAAATATTAGCTTGGAAAAGCCTCAGCTTTCCAAAATTCAAAATAATTACAAAGCAATCTGTTCATCATTCTATGATTTAACTGTTTCCTAGTCTATGGGGATAAACAGCAGGATACAATCCTGTTTGCAACATCCATGTAGCTTTTTTTTTTAAAAAAAACCCCCAAACTTTTAAAAGTAAATTAAGAAAATATATTCTTGAAGAAAAAAAAATTAGATGAGCACAAAGAAATGCCATGACGAATCCTGAGAGAAATTATCCTACATCGCTGCTAGTCTATGAAAACTGGTTTAAATAATAAACACACTAGAGTATTCAGTGACAGCATACAAATCAAAAGTATTTGTAATTATTAAGTTGTGCATGTTTTTAACTGACAAAACATGCTCATGGGCTTACTTTAAAATCTCTCACTGCTTGCTATCAAAGTTAAAAGATCATTTGCATACCAATACATATACTGTAAACATGAACTTCTCATTAAGGAAAGATGGATTTACGGTAATTTGATCTTTTACAAAAAGCTATTGGTAACCAAATCTCTCAGTGCCTAACTTTCTAGAAAATTAAACCAGTGTTTCCACCCTCAAAGCTGAAACACTACCTCTTTAGGAAACAGCCCTGTTTATTTGTTAATCAGAAATACAATCAAGTGGCATATTTCCATTTGCTCTTCGGCTGACAGTTTCAGCTTCATTATATTTTACAAGAAAACAGCAGACTTGCAGAAGTCCTGTAAATTCTTTCATATCGCAACGGATNTTAAGGAAAGATGGATTTACAGTAATTTGATCTTTTACAAAAAGCTATTGGTAACCAAATCTCTCAGTGCCTAACTTTCTAGAAAATTAAACCAGTGTTTCCACCCTCAAAGCTGAAACACTACCTCTTTAGGAAACAGCCCTGTTTATTTGTTAATCAGAAATACAATCAAGTGGCATATTTCCATTTGCTCTTCGGCTGACAGTTTCAGCTTCATTATATTTTACAAGAAAACAGCAGACTTGCAGAAGTCCTGTAAATTCTTTCATATCGCAACGGATTTAATTACAGTGGTGAACAAACGCAGCAGCGATGCAAAATAAGATCAGCCCAATTGCCCTTATCTGATGATAGGATCTCTCTTCCTGTTTGTCTTACAGCAGTGAGGACTTCTTGTTTTGTTTCGGCTTTTTGTTGGTTTCTTTTTTTCTGGTCAGGCTGCCTCTGTCAAGACCGACAGAGGCAAGAAGTTGACGTGCCCTTAGAATTCCAGCTTGAGAATGATCCTTATACGATTATAGCTGAGTTTCAATCAGTAGGTCGGGGAATGATACTAATGTGGAGAAAATTATCTGGATAGCTCATATGTTCGCTTAGCCACTGAATGGGTGTTTCCAGCATTGGCTCAATTCCATGAATCATCACTTGAGTCTTCTGCTCTCCATCTAATTCAAAGAAAAAGAGAAACCACTAGTATACCATTCAAAGTTCACAGAAAGATTAAACCTTTACTCGCACTTAATTTACGGTAGATTTAATTGGTGTTACAGAGTTTAACATTTAACAGAATGAAAAGGAGGAAGTATCAGTGTGCAGAAAGCTGAGATTTCTATCATCTAAAACAGAAACTTTGCATAGAAATTAATTCCAAGAAAAAACTGGAATTAAGTGAAACTTAATGGAAGTGCTACTCTTCTTTATTGGTTGCAAGAGGGGTTCTTTTAACCCTACAGTGATCCTAGCTTGCTGCCAACCTAATTAAGGTACATCCATCTCACCCAGCTGTAAGGCATATGAATTTTACACAAATCACACTTAAAATGCTGAGCTTCCTAAAACATACTGGTAAGTTGTATTCTTAATACTGTGATCTCCTGAAAAAGCTGGACTATGTGTAATATAATACATGTATTATTCCTTAAGTAATTTTGTTTTGCTAAGAATAATTTACATCAATCACTAGCAATATTTCAGAGTTACTCCAAGTTGGCACCGGCTTTTTCTCACTTAGTTTAATCTCTTGGAAAAACTAAGTTAGCAAATGACTCCCAGTATGACAAGAGTATTTTCTAAGAATATTTAAATTCTTTTTATTTATACTTGTCCCGGAGGATGCAAGTACTTTGATCCTTTGATTCAAATGATGGGAACCAGCTAAAGCAACTGACATAGCAGTCATGACACAAACTAAAACAACAAAAAACGAAAATTTATTTCAGAGCCAAGGGATGAGAAGAGCATATGAAATATGCTTCAAATAATGGTTAGGGGGGAAAAGTAGGCAGTGACCTTTCACTCATTTTATACTATACTATGGCATTCTCACATGGACGTGCCACAGTGAAATCCACATTCAGTACTCAAAAGTATTACTGCATTCACCAATTGGCATTATATGTCCTCCTCCCATGTCTGTATTACAGAAAAAAAACACCATCCTCACCAAGAGCTTCATGGAAGAGAGTAGAATCTAGCTGTGTAGGTACAATTCCTGGCTCTTTCAATACCCCAGCTGTAGCACAATTTCTATTTTATAATACAGATAAAATCGTATTTGTTTGGTAGCCAAAATGATTTGACAGCTGCCTGAAGAAGTTTGCAGTATAATCACTTATCTATGCCAGCACAGCTAAATTATCCTGGTAAAAAAAACCATCCTCAAATAGGTAGTTGACTTTACACTAGTAATAATTCTTCCTGCAAAAGCAGACAGTTGTGTTTGCTTAAAATAAAGCATTATACTTTTGTTATTTGTTACCTACATATGGTATATTCTGTATGAAATCTAGATTCTCTAAATGGCATAGTACACTATCACACTAAATTAAGTATAAACACTTGCTGGTTTCTGGTTCTATTGCAGACAAGTCTGGAGAACAAAGCACATCATTTAAGAACCAACTTCTGGTATTTCTAGGCAAAACAGGTATTTATTGGGCTGAAACACTACCAGTCAGATTGTCAAGAGAATAAACTCCAAAAGAAAAGATCTCAGAAACCCAGTTGTGGTGGTGCATTCATTTATTTACAACACCAGTTTTCTTTCTTCTTCCAAGTTAGGGAACATCTAAATATTTTTAAGTAACCTCCAAATATACGTATTTAACACTTTAAAATGAAAACTTACCTATGGTATTCCTTAAATTGGTGGGAGTTAGTGACTTTTAAAAATGTTTCGTACTATTATTTAATTTTCAGAAACAACTGATTTGCATAAAACCAGATCATAGAATGCATCTGACTTTTTAGACAAAACTTGCAAAAAATAGATAAAAAGCCTTAGAAACCCAGTATAATTTTCTTGCCATTGGAGGAAAGGCTTATAAATGATAAACATTTTCTTTGGCTCTTCTATTACTGTGCAACATAATATTTTTGGGTCTTCTATTACTGTGCAACATAATGTGCATGTGCCTGCTCTTGCTTAAAAATGAAGTGCAGGTAAGCTTAGTGTCTCCGTTCCTTGTTCCTTACCCAGCTTTGTCCCTTTCTCACACAAGTCTTTTATTCTGTTCCTTGGCAAACTGAGAAAGCCTCAGAGGTCAATGAAGAATTTGCAGTTTAATTAAAATCTAAATCTCTGCATTAGCATTGTTTCTGCTTTAGTATTATCTCTGACAAAGCATCACTTCTCCTTAATTCCTTTTCCCCTTGAGGCTTGACTGAAGAGATCTTATCTCCCAATTCTGTATTTACTGCAGCCTTCTTTCACCTACTTCAACATTCTTCTCTCCTTTTGTTACTAGGAACCATAAACTCTCACTTAAGGTATATTTACCCGAACTTTCCTCAACTTTCATGTTTTC
>VZTR01004095.1:0-11567 GCA_013400775.1 Chaetops frenatus
CTTGACATCTTGGTTTGGAGGTTAGTGGCAGATTCCTCTTGGAGAGGACCCCTTTAACCTTGACCCAGAGGCATTTGATAAGGCTTCCACAGTCACTGTAGTTGACTTGTATATGTTCATGATTCACTTTTAACCCAGAGCACAACTCCTCCTCCTCTGCTTTCCTGCCTGTCTTGACAAAACCTATAACCATCCTTTGTGATCCTCTTAAGACATTTGCAATCTAACAGGACATTCAAATTGCTTCAGGATTGTGAAGCATGCATTTTATTCTGGAAAAATAACAGTCACAAATTCCAGGTGATTGCACATGCATGCATCACAATGCAAGCTTATGGCTTAAATGCTGATTCTAGATGCAAATAAATTTATTTATTACATTCTGCCTAACAGTCAGTGCAAGAGGTCTATTGACTGTGGGGAACCCAGAGGAAAATGAAAGTGATGAGGAAAGCAAAATCTCTCCATAAAAGTCTACCATTATAAAGTGCAATGACTAAATTCAATGGCCAGAGCTTGCAGGACAGAGTACAAGGCTTTAAAACAACAGCATTGTTGTTGTGATACTATATATGTGTAAATTGAGATCATCCCTGAAACTTTCCCTCACTGAATAGATAATCACACTGCATGGATAAAAAGAAATGGCAGAAGTGAGTGAAAATCAGAAACTAGTCAAGAAAGGAATTTTTAAGAAAACACGGAAGAAGCGACTAAAGAAAACCATTGGGCAAGGAAAGAATGCAATGAGGAATGTAGTATCTTCCCTTGCATGATCCCCAGTTTGAAGGCAGCATGTTTAGTCTCTGTTTTTATGTTTTACCTCCTACCTATCACACAAGCAAGAGACTAACAGAGGAAGCAAAGAACACCAGAAGTTTCATGATCAGAACCACTTCAGCACTTGAACAGAACCATTTCAGGAGTGGAAATTACATAAGATGTGGTTCAAGTAAAGCTACTTTTATTATAGTTCATGGAACAGCATATACTAGCGTGGCTGCTCATTTTTAGAAAAGAAAAGACAGAGGTGTGTTTCTCTTAAATAACTAACACTGCACACCAAACAGAACTTATACTTGCATAACAGTTTAGAACCAGAGATTTGGTGGGAACAAACAACACTCCATTCTGAAAGTGCTGTTACTTAGACTAGCAAAAAGATTTGGCTTTGTGTCATAAGAAGAGTCACATTTTTCTTTCCTTGAAAGGCTTCTATTCATGAATGATTAATGCCCAACAAAAGCTGTAATTATGTAACTTTGATCAAACCAATACACATACAAATAGTTTCTGCTTCACTGCTGGATGCCCATCTTGTTCACTGCCACAGCAAGCAACCATGTCTGAAAGAACAGCAGATAGTACAGTACAACAGAGGACATTCCAAACAAACCCTGACAAATCCCACCAAACTTCAAAAACACTGAAGACAAGTAACCTGGCAATGTGATTTCAAAAGGAAACCTCTCGATCATCTTTCAAGCTCATAAAAATATCCATAGTATTCCTTTCAAATTCCTAAGACCTACAGACTTGTAGCCTCCAGAAGGCAGAATGTAAGGCCTTCTACTGCAATGACACAGACCTTTCCTACAAGGTTACCTTCTTGTTAATTTCCACTCATATTCAATACTGTCATTAGTAACAACCCATCATTTCTGCAGCAACCACAGAAGTGGATTTAGCAGAAAAGTAATGTTACTAAATCATTCAGAATACTTTAACAACTGCTTTAAAACAAATTGAGAGCTGCTACAGTATGATGAAGGCAACTGCTGGCCCAAAGTCCACTCTTTGTCAATCCTCACTAACACCAAAGGCTGGTAACCCAGTATGCCCTTAGCAACTGGCAAGTATTTGCTTTCACAATCCATAAAATAAAAACAAGACAAGCCTTGGAATTTGTCTTTAAAACACCATTCGTCTTAATTTTTCTAAATTATTATTAATAATAATATTATTGTCATCATTAAACTCAAGGAAAAGATAAAGAAGCTGCTTCTTAAGCCTTAGGGGAAATGTTCTTGAAACATGAATTTAATTACTACAAAAATGTATTTATTGGAAACTGCAAATGCAACTGGAAAAATGGAAGTCTCTTGTGAATTTTTCCTTACTTGGGCACCACTTTTAATGTCCATGAAGGCAGCAAAATCTAGTTTCAAACCTAAGCCCCTTATTTATTTCAATTTGTCTTGAATACTCTCCTGCTGCAGAGCAGACAATAAAATTCAGCAACCTTCTGTGCCATGGGCTTTTCAGTCTTTTAGAGACTGAAATAAAATTGTCTTCCAATTGGCCTCATGAAGAGGTTCAGAAAACGGCCCTGAGACCATTTATTAGCTGTAACTGTAAAGCTGACAGTGGACAAGTGACAGTACAGTGGCTCCCAGATCATTTCACCTGTTATCAACCTTCTGAAGCTCAAGAAATATTAAGGGATGAGAGAATAACCAGCAGGATAAACAAGTGGATGAATTTCAGGTTATGAAAGTGATTGAATTTGTAGCAAATGGTGTACACTATGACAGCAGTCCTTGTGACATAAAGGGGCACAACAAAGTAAAACTCCCAACCTTCTTTTGCTGTTTAGGATATTACTATCTACTGCACAGGTGCTTTGATGTTTTCATCCTTGCATAAAAAACTTAAACTGTCCTTATTATGATGAAACATACCTTTGCCTCCTTTTGTCAAAAGTAACTGTATATTTTTTCTGTATTTTTCATACAGCTTTGCTAGAAGAGCTTGAAGTTATGAAAAATTATATGCAGACTCATAAAGCATAACAGCAGTATATAATATAGAACACAGACTATGTGATGGAATATTTGCATCACTGATAAATATTCTAGCACTCAATGTACTGTTCTCTTAAATTACTTTCTCTGCAGACTGGTCTTCCACTTGCTCTACGTTACTCTAAGCTGAAATCCTTTTTCAGAGTAGCAAAATAAATGAGAAATTAAATCCTCTCAAATCAGGTCTTAAGTTTGCACATGATCCCACACATACACTAAGCAGGATTTAGACATTGTTTTTCCTACAAATAATCACTTTCAGGTAGCTTTGTAAAACTTAAATTTGTTATTTTCATAAAATAAAGGTGTTAATCAGACACACACAATTCATATAAAGGCAGTACACATTCAGATAAAAAAATCAACTAACTGAAACTCTAACAACTGTACAAGTTAGAGACAAGGCTACTGAAAGAATTGAAAAGGTCTGTCCTTTAAAATAAATAAAAAAAAATTCAAGGACGGCAAAAATATAGATACTGTAATTTCAGAAAGTATATTATAAATTGGCCTATAATTATTTCTGTTAGATTGTGAAGTTTGCAAATAACTGGCAAACGTAACAAACCACTAATGTGTCAGTAAATGTAGAGACTACATTGTACACAAAGATTTTAGATATGGTATATGGATTTATTCTTTTAAACAAGTGTCCTTATAATTTCTTGGTAATTGTATGGGACTATTAATGGTATAAATAATTTTTAAAAGCACAAGCAGATTGGAGCTGAGCAGGAAGACAGAGGCTTCATCTGATCTAATAGAAGTTCCTCTCTACTGTCATTCACAGTTATTTTTCCATTCATCTTTCAGCTTTCAATTTGTCTTTGCTAAATCTATATGCATTTCCCACAACAAGCTCATGAAATATAAGTCTAACACTCTAGGCTTCTTCAGAAGTAGACATCCTAGGGAAACCCTTTAGGGCTTCATGAATGTGAACTTTGTCCTTGTTTTTTGTGTTCTCCCCTTTTATAACATTTTATTGCAGCTGAAGTTTGACCTATGAACTTTCTGGGGTGAAGATGGAGATTTTTCCACAAGACAGCTGGTTTATTGCAGGAGCCATAAAGCAATAAAGAGTAATTAACTCTGCCTCAGAAATTCTACCTCATTATCACTCTGGAAGGCAAAATGATGATTGCTTTCTTTCACCTCCTCTACTTCTGTCATTGAAATAGGTTTTAAATCTGCCAAATGAAATGGCACAGACACCTAGCTCCCCCAGGTCTTTGTAAGAGATAGGGAGAAACAGACATCTGAACAGAAGCCTTCACTGGTTGACACTGCTTTGCAACCATGCATCTCACAAAGTAATTGTCACTGGTTCATTTCTCTCTGCTACTGTATGTGGCGAAATCTGCTTTCCTCTCCCTCACTATCCCACCCTTCTCCTCTGTGGAACAACGAACTGGACTGGGGTAGAACAGCCTCCTGCCTTCAGGCAAAAGTCTCAGTGAGATTAAAAAATTCTAAAAAAAGGGAAGAAAAATATTCATAGCTCTCACTTGATCAAAACTGCTGAAGCCACATGGCTTATGCCAGATCTGAATTTTCTACAACAAGTAGGCATTTGTTCTCCAGTTTTACTAGTTACCATAAATACCAGGAATCCACCCGTACTATCACTTCCAAGCAAACACAGTTTATCTTTCCCAGACCTCTGAGAAGCTATAACCTGCCATAAACTGTGGAAGCTCTTAAGCCAGAACATCTGACGAGAATGCCTGCTGAAAAACAACACATCTACTTCAAGCAATATTTAAAAAGAGCTCACTTAGAATATTAGGAGATTGCAATTAAATTCAAGATGTACATGTGGTTATTGCCTAGTCCATTGCTCCTGGAGCAGATCTCTCTTGCCTTTGAGTGCCTGCTGTGCTCACAGTCTCATTGAAACAACACTTCTTGACACTGCTCCCACTGAAACTGCTGGATGGAGGTGGCTAACCCCATCTCAGCATGCTTTCTGCAGCTGACACGTAAGAAATCACAAATAGGGACATAAAAATGGAGTTACCAGAAATTCTCATTAAAATAACTAATATTACTCTTCCTCCACAACTTGTAACCATGGGTCACTATGGTCACAGTACCCCTCCAATCTTTCTTCAGTTCATACTCTCTAGCAAATGTTTGCCCGCTTTCTGCAGGTCACACTTCATGAAGGTGGACTCCTGCCTATCCTGTGTGTATTTGGTCAATTGTTACAGTCCAACTGCAATCAGAGTGATTTTCTGATGCAAGCTGAATCTGATCTCCCTTAATTTTCCAAAAGTGGGTTCAGGTGACTCCATGGCTTTCAATTAATTTTTCCTCAATTTCAAAACATTTATGCTGAAGCTTCAGTAGTAGCCATGAGGCCAACTACTCTGGTTGTTCTGTCTTTGAAGAAAAGAATTTGAGACCTCTGACCTTGAAAGTAGGCACAGCTCCAGGCAAAGTCACTGAAGACAGTCATTTCAGTATCTTTGTAGATACATAAAATCTGCCACTGAGGTCCCAGTGCAGAAAAACCTCCAGTGGTGAAGTTTCAGTGTCTACAAGGAAAGGTACCCTACCTGCAGGCATTAGATGCAGGGCATAAGTCAATGCCAAAAGTGATGGAGCAATGCTTCTTGCACATGTTTGCAAGCTCCAGCAACAGGTAGCTGGCTTCCTTTACCCAGGCAGACTTCCCTTGCTCCTGGCAAAGTGGCTCACACGACACGCAGGACAGGCTACATCCAGCGCCTGCACTGCGCTAAACAGAAGCGCCGCAGGGGATGTAATGACAAGAAACAAACTCTAATTACACACTTGTGAGGCAGCCTTCAGACTACACCTAGAGATTGTGGCAATCCAGCAGCTGCTTTCCACAAGCGCACACTTATATCTGTTTTATTTTCTGGTGTGATTCTCTTCTACACTTCTAATGTGCTTTGACAGACCTATCTGTGCCTCATTCTTGCCGCCGTCCTATTTATTACGCATCAGGATGCGACTGAAATCTGATTTGAAAGGGAGCAAACTCAGGGCCTGTGTGATTGATGATATTGCAATGCAAAAACTGCGTGTGTGTCAGCAACTTCTCACAACAAAATCTGCAAAATAGGGAGAAAATTTAAAAAGTGGCAACTGCATACTCCAGATATCCGTGGCTGGATATGAATATCCAAGAGAAGCTATAGTCTGGTGACCAGATTTTTGCAAGCATGCAATGGAAAAAATCACCAATCTCTCTTATATCCCTTAGCCTGTTTCTCTCTGAGAAAAACCCTCACAGCAAAAAACAAAACAAAACAAAACAAAACAAACAAAAAACAAAACAAAACAAAAAAAACCCACCCACAAACCCAACTAAACAAAAATCCCAAACCAAAAGCAAAAGAAACAAGACCAACCTAAGGTAACCAACAAAAAACCCTCCACCCTGAAAGAACTGGCCACAGTCTGCACAATTTACAATTTCTTTGATCTCAAAGTTATTTTAATTCTCTACCTTAAAAGTAGCATGGAACATACATCTGCAAAGTGTCTTTTTCATTAACTGAGTCCTTTGATCTGGGTGACTGAAACACTTTGTTTTTCATATTCACACTGTAGACTTAGCAAGTTCTCGAAATTTACAAATAGACAGAAAACCCGTAAGTAGCTTCAGATTATAATGTATGTAACAAATGCCTGCAGCTGAACAGTTTAGCAGTCCCACCTTAAATAACACCATCTAAAAGAGAGAAAAACACCCTGGTTTTCAGAAGGGAGAAAAAAACAAAACCAAAAACAACTAAAAAACCCAAACCCAATAAACAGAAAGTTGTGCTCCCTCTTCTCTCCAGACTTTGACTAGATAATAACAGACAATTAAAAGCCAGAAGAGCATTTATGTCAGAGTGCAACAGCATTAAAACTGAAAGCTAAAAAGAAAACAGTGGAAAGAAGCAGCACGATTCATAATAGAAATCATGCTCTGTCTTGGTCCAGTTATGCATTTCAGAGTCTGAAAGGATAGGGTAGCACTGCTCTTGCAAGCCCTTTCACAAGGCTGTAGTAATGTAAGAAATTTCTTGGAACTTCAAGATGTTTACACTCAGGCAGCTGGCAAGTCAGCTGACTACTGTAGGAAATCGAAGAGCTGGAGCTTTAATAATTCAGATAAAGATGCTAGCTATGTCTATTTTAGCCAAGCTGAACAAAATAATAAAGAAAATATAGCAAGAATCTAAAGTTCCAGAAAAAAATCTGATAGCCTAACAGTCTACATATTATTCTGGAAAGTTTTATCATGGTTGAAGTCAGAGGTGCTCTCCTGGAGAAAGTTCGTTTTCACCTAACTCAGGTTAACTTAAAGCAGTGAAAAACAGTCACTACTACAAAAGTCTGTAATATATGGATAGCAGTTATTGACATAGATGGAAGAATGTATAGAACATATTGCACTGCAAAAATTCTGGAGGTCAGAAATTAACTTTTCTGCTATAAACAAAATTCCTTTTTTCCCCCACAATGAACAGAGAAGTAATCTCTTTGGGAACTCTGCCAAGGCCAAATATGCTAGACAGCTACAGGCCACAGCACAAGCCAAGGTACTGACCTCTGCTTTTTGAAGCTGAGGGATACAAGCTTCTACACTTTTATTATGTTGGAAAAAAAAAAAAAGTGGAAGTGAAGTCTCTAAGCAATGAGAATAGGTTGGCAAGCACAGTCTGACTTCAGCACTAAATTAGTGTCTTGCCCAAGTGTTTCCACTGTGGTGAAGGGCAGCAGTAGATTGGAGCAGAAACTGCCCAAGTAGCTGAAAAAGCATCAGCTGAGGAAACAAGCTCTTCCCCAGCCCAGAGAAAGTGGAGAAAGTGGCACAGGAAGTCAGAGGAAGGACTCTAGATATTTTTCAACCAAATAAGTGTAACAATACATGACTGGGGAACTGTGAATGCAGCACCAGTGGGCAATTAAAGACAGGCAGGTCCTGACTACAAACAAGCCTTCTACAGAGCAAGATCTCTCTGTGTAACTTACCTAAACCATGGAATTAAATGAGAAATGATAGGAAATGTCTCTGATGAGCACAGGTCATACCAGGCTTACCCTGCACTTCTGGACATGTACTGTTGATTCCTCTCATCCATTAAAATGAAGGAACAATGTATATGGACTATCTAAAGTAGCTGTGGATCACAGAATCAGAGACTGATTTACGTTGGAAGGGACCAGTGGGTTCATATGGATCAACATCACTGCTCAGAGTCTTCAAGATTTAACAGAAGGAGCAAGGCCTCTAAGGATTTTGGCTTAAGGAAAGAGAGAAATTGTTAAAAGTGAGACATTGTTAGAAGTAAGGCATCAGGCAAATATATGCTACCAGTTAGCTCTGCATGGATAAATTATGAAGTCAAAATTGATTAATATTTTATTAAAATTATCACAAAAAGGAGGAGTATGATGATAATGTTTGGTAATAATACTAAACTTTTAGGGGCATATGCAACACAGGATCTCGAACACAGAACAACTGAAGGTGTAATTATGTGAGAAGGAAATAAATTGACATAAGATACAGCAACTGGCAGTTCAGGGACAGAACTTCGAGGTGATAGTCACTGTGATCTGGCACTGTGATGCGGCTGAGAATCCCAGGTCTTGTCAGGGCTACTTCCAGTAGATACACAGTCGAATTTGTGCCATAGTCAGAAGACTTTACGCAGCTTCATCTGAAAGGTTGTGAATTTATAGTTGAAAGGAAACAGAGAAGAGTATGTGGGATGACCAGGGGAATGGAAGCTTACCTACAGCTACTACTAGTCCAGTCTAGCAAAACAAACCTGCAGAAGTATTCACTTCAGGCACTGACCATTTCTTCCTTTCTCATACCAATTGTCAAGACAAACTTCTACATTTTAAAGTCGTAAGTTGGGAAATTTAAACTACCCTGCACTTAAAACAAGCATTATTTCCTTGCATTTCCAAGAAAATTATCTGGAATGCTAAGGCCACTCAGGTACTGGAAATGTAACTCCCAGGAAAAGAGGTGGGAAAAGAAATAGTGTATTAATCTCTTTGGCTTTACCAGCTGTACTGTAAGCAACACCCAAAAATTAAAAACCCTAATCACTGTATGTACTGCAGAAGCATGTGGACCTCTGTGCTAGATTACAGAAATTAATTTTAAAGTATAATCACCATTTCTTTGAGGTGATTTGTCAAAATAATGATGAAATTCAGTAGCTAACAATTTGGTTGTGTAAATATGTAAAGAAAAATTTGCATTTATACCTCACCCTAGTTATCAAAACTAAGGACTTTAATAATGATGGTCACAGACAATCAGTATCAGAAAAACAAACCTCAAACTGCTATCAGCAATATCTAAATCGACCATTGATGCATACTCCTACATTAAATTTATCCTCCTTTAGACACCTCTTTAAAAAAATACTTAGCAAACAAAGAGTGGTCTGTTTGGCGAAGTGCTAGAAAGGTACTTTGCTTTTTGGGTTTGTAGCCTTGACACATCGTAAAAATGTTCAAAGCATTTGGAAACTTAGTAAATTTCTCACAACAGTGTGTAAGCCCAGAGATGTATCTGTTGTTAAGAGCAAAGAATTTCTATCAATCTAGCAAGATGGTATACTTTAAAGCTGGATTGAACAGGCTTTAAATAGTCAGCTCTGCAGTGGATAGAAATACCTTATAATTTCACAGACAGGATAAAGTAATTTCAAAAACCCCACAGAATGTGTTTTATTTGTTCTTGGTTTTAGTCAGTTCTGAAATATATCCACATACAGCAAGTCTGAATTTCTGACATGAAGGTAAAAACATACAATAAAAAGTTTGAAGGTTTTATTTACCTTTTTGTATGTTTTCTCTTCATTTGGCTTTCCAGCAGTAACATCTCCATTTTCAGTAACAGACGACATCTAACAAGAGAAGCTTAAGTTATAAAGAAGGATTTTGCTTTACAAAAGTAATTGTTCATGAAAGTCATAGAATTTATAATCTATTTTTGCTAAATTCAAACTTTTCAGAGGACAACACCCTACCAAGATCAGTGACATATCTAGGATATTCCTGTAAGTATTTTCCACAGAGACTAAGAGGACACCACTGGCCCAGGAACATGATTCTACATGACTCTGCTTCTTTTCACTGCACACCAGTATGCAGAGAAATCTTCCTCCTCAACCTACTGCATGAGATGTCCTTGAAAGGGCAAGACTATGAAGCTTGTGAAGCAGATACTCAGTGGCATGTCTCAGAAGTTTAAGGTCCTTGGCTGCATTGACATGCTGTCTCTCCTTAAAGGAGCAAGGAGATCACAGAATCACACAAAATTACAGAATATTCTGAGTTGAAGGGACCCACAAATACCACTGAGACCAATTCTTAAGTGAGTAGCCCATACAGAGATGGAAGCCACAGCCTTGGCATTAGTAGCATCATGCTCTAACTATTTGACATTGCACCTTATCACAGCTGTAAACACATGCTGGACCAAGAATAAACCATTAAGATAGAGATCACCTTGGTCAGACACTCTAGGTGTGTCTCCCAAAGTAAACAAAACAAAAAGACACAATGACATAGTTTAAAATAGTTCTAGACTTCACCAATACTTTCACAATGGAATTATACATACCCTTGTGAACAGCAGGACAGGTCATCTGGAGCTGAGAGTGAAGATCAAGCCATTCATTAGTGGTGTTAATGTTTTCCACAACCTATTATAAGAAAAAAAACCTGTCATCACTACTCCTTAACAAATTTCTATCTTGCAAAATACCTGTAGATTTCCTTTTGCTACTATTCTTCAGCCCAAGCAAGCATTCAGCTACAAGTGAGGCTTTTCAAGAATCATGTCCAAAAAATTTGGTTACTATACTTAGAACTTACTATACTTAGAACATACTATAACTTGGTTAATATACTTAGAAACTAGCACTATTACACAGGAGGGAATCAGTGCAGAGTAATTCCTTTTTGCCCTGGATATTTCACCCCTCTGGCACAAGCAACTCCACAATGAAACATTTTTGTAGAGCAGTACACATACATGCTCTGGAATGTTGTGTAGTTACATGTGTTATTAATCTTACAGCCTTATAATCTCCAATCATTTGTAAGAAAGAGGTGTGATGGTTTGGAAGTCAGCACATTGAAAAGTCATAGGTAACAAATAAAAAAACCTCATGATACCTCAAATGAGAAAAAAAATCTCATTTTGTCTTTAAGCAGTACAAATAGCATCTTGTACATATGTAAAATTGGTTTAAAAGAAGTATTCTCAGGCCTCATTCACTGATTTTAATTTTCCATTAATCTGAAGAGTATGCTTAACACCACCAAGAAGCCTTTTAATAAAAGGCTTCAAAGTCAGTATTTAACTCTTCTTCAGAAAAGCGCCTGAGGCAAAAAAAGAAAAAAAAAAGAAAAAAAAAAGAGGGTGGCCACAACAAGTAGAAACTTGGAGTTTCTCAGAAGAAAACAATGCCTCCTTAGAAAAATGCACTTCTTGCATTACATACCAGTATTTTCCTACTGCAGTTAACTGCATTCTTCATTGTAGCCTCTATGTAAGTAATGTGTCTTAATCAGTAATGCCTTCATTTGGATGTGCAATAGCAGTGTCCTAC
This sequence comes from Chaetops frenatus, assembly GCA_013400775.1. NCBI lineage: Eukaryota > Metazoa > Chordata > Aves > Passeriformes > Picathartidae > Chaetops > Chaetops frenatus. The sequence continues at coordinate 11,417 of VZTR01004095.1, forward strand.
ACATTGAACTCCTACTTAAAGGCAACGACTTAGTTTTGATAGCTTTTTAAATTGTGTGTAGTTCATCTCACTCACCCATATTCACACATTTAATATTCACCCATGCTTGCAACTCTACACAAACAAAGGCATCAAGAACTTGCTAAAATAG
>VZTR01004098.1:5319-36776 GCA_013400775.1 Chaetops frenatus
AACATCTTTCAGGGGGAAAGAATGAGATGTTTTACAAGAAAAAAAATAGTATCTAAATTTTACAATGTTTACTATGTTTCTGAGTCAGAATGACCTTAATAATTAGAAAAATATGTTTTATTGTATGACTAGAATATATTATTTTTCACTGTATATTTCCTACATTTTGTGAGGCTTTTATGATATCCATCAGCAGTTCCAAGTACTCTATAGTACTAATCCGTTCTTAATATGAGTATACTCTATATTATAAACATATACCAGTAAAATGTGCAAATCTTGAAAGCAATTTTTCTTATTTCATTAGTCCTTAAATAGTTTGGAAAATGAGTGGGCCTCATGTAATTTTATGAAACGATTTAATTGCTTTTAGACTGGGGAAACTAAATTGAAGTGCACCTTAGAAAATGCCCAACTCCATCCCTTTCCAAGAGCACCAGCATATCTGCTGATTAAGACTTCGGGACGTGCATTGCCAGGAAAGTCAGGTTCTCTTCCAGCAGGCAAGTGCCAGCAGATGCTGCAGTTTGTGGATGCTTTGTCAGAGCCATAGGCACCTGGTTTGGCAGGTACCCATTTTTCCCCCTGCTGTATCAGCAAGCTCTGTGCTGAAGGCAAGAACTGACACGTGTTGTTTCATGCCACAGCTCAGCTCTTTCCTCTCTGAGTGAAGGTTCTGCACCTCTTTGCTGTGCTGCAGCCTCTTTTCAGAGGTGTTGGTGCTGCTCACACAGCTTTCTGCAGCAATGGTACCCACTAGCACTTCAACTGTGCTAAAAAAGTCCTGGTTAAATGGGGTTGCTTAAAAAGGAGAAGTGTGGAGTATTCTCTTCACAGAACAGGAAAGACTACTCTTTCTCAGTACAGAGAGACAAAGAGTTATTTAGGGAGAAAACCATTGAGGAGGAGGCTTTTTTTGCAGAAATGGCCATATGCTTCCAACTCCTACAACATTCAACAATAGAATATTTTGACAGCAGAGTGGCTGCTGCTGTAAATCTCCTAATTATGGATCAAAAGTGCCACCAACACACGATGCATAACATATTACTGGCATAAGCTCATGCAGCAGTTCAGAAGAGTGGGAAATTGTCTGATGGATTCACCTTCACACCAATAGGTCCTATGTCAGATTCAGTATTAGTTGTATTCTCTGCTTCATTTGAACCTACAGACAATGTAAAAAAACACAGGAAAAAAAGAAGAAAAAAAAATTAAACCAAAAAACCATAAAGCTGGCTATACTTTGTATCATCTGCTCTAGCTGATTTGACAGCTGTGCTATCATTTGTACCTACCTCAATCTGACAAAATTAATTTTAGTAACCTCGAGGAACCAGTGCTGAGCTCTGGCAGGGATGCTCACAGACCCACATTCTCAATGGTTGTGTGAACCACCAGCTTTACCCACTGATGTGAGAGGCTTGTTTTTACTTGAGGTATCTGCTGAGTTAGTCCCCCTGGGGGTGCAAAAGGTACTGATGCACCCAGGCACACCTTTTTAACCCCATCATTCTTCCTCTGCCCACCTGCTGGGGTAACTTATGCCATTATCACTGCATGGGAAATCCACACTGGTAAATCTGGTGTGGATTCACTAAAGATGCACTTTATGGGTACTAGCTAAACCTCATTACCTGTTAGAAAAGTGCAAATACTAAGTAATTCTTCCTACACACATTCATGTAAAAGGCCACTCTTATAAGAACTACCACCCCTACTTGAGTGTTGCCAGACCTTCTGTGGTAATAGGTGTTTATTTTGAAACTGTGTCTCCTCTGTAGTGCTATTAGAACATGATTGTAAACAAAAATTGTCAAAAATTAACCCAGTATTGTTTCCCATATTTAAGTGACAGATCATGGACTGAACATCAGTAGAGAGCAGAATTATTGTGGTGAATTTTTGTTGTAATTGTGATGAAGGGTGAGGGCTGGAATGAGTGTAAATTGTCCACCTTTGTTGGTGTAGTGATGATGTTATTTGGATAGAGTTGTGGAGATTTCTGTTGTTTATTTAAGTGACATTTGTGAAGACTGTGGATTGTGTGATGAATGCATATTTTAATGATAATGATAATTTAATGAAAACAATAATAGGAAACATCTTACATTCTCAGCATGATGTAATTAGGAGTCAGATCCTGTAAGATATTCAGACATCTCATTCTTAGTGATTTCAGCTCTATTAAGATACCTGAATACTTTCAAAAAATACAGACTTACCTCAAGAGGGTCAAAATAAATGGTTGCAAAGGCTAGATTGCTCCAATTTTCAATAAACTGTTTTGCTACAGTTTGTGATGCATCTATTTTGTATTATTACTCTTTATGCTGCTTCTGGTTTTTTCTTTCCTGAGTTAGCTGCTGCACTAGGTGTCTCTCTTTCTCTCTTGTAGTCATTGTTTTTTGGGAAGGTGCATAAAATTTCCTTTTGCTTTGCAGTGTGCAAAGCAGTACAGCTCAAGGGCTGCACACTTACTACTCTGTGTACTTGGTTACTCCTTCATTTTGAGAGATGTTGAGTACACCTATCACCCATTCAGCTGCTGCAGGAAGGAGTGATCATTGTGATAGTTAAGGGCTGATCTATTGGCCAGCAGGAGGGGATTTTAGAGCAGTCAGAGTTATCAGAGGTTCTCCTCAAATCTGCCTTCTGGAGGGGAATCTCTGGCAGTACAAGAATGGCAAAACTGGCAGTGGTATAAATCCAGTTTGAACTTTCAGTTTCCGTGTAGGGCTAAAGTTGGGGTGGCAGAGGAGTCTTAAGCAAAAGTTTAAGAAAGAAATACAGAGCACTCTGTCACTGGTACTGCTCCCTCCAAAGGCTACCTCCACGGAGAAAAATCTGCAATAATTCTCTGGTTAGAAATGTAAAGTTGAACTTTAACTTCAAAAGTTTGATCATGCACCCAACCTTGTAAATACCATATATGCTGTCTTTCCTCTGTGCAGGTATCTAAGCCAGACTGGATCAGAAGAGATGATGTTAGCAGCCAACCCGCAAAACAGGGAGAAATTAACCATACTAAAGCAAGCTCTAGGTGCTCTGGGATTCAATAGCCTGGTAAGTTACGTGAGCTTACATTATTTCTGGCTAAAATAATCATATTAGTTGAAAGCAGGCCATAAGTAACTCTCACAGATAACCTTTTGTGGGGAAAAGAAGTGCCTTTCTGTTTTTTTTTTTTTTCCCTTTTTTTTTTTTCTCCTGTTAGTTGAGACCTTGAAACAAATACAGCCCTGGTTCACTCCAGGGAAATTACTGTAATCGCTTTTAATTAGACACAGAACCAACAATGTAAATCTTTTGCGTTCCTAAAGATTCACAAAACAGCTTCAAGGTATAATACTCTGAACAATTAAATTACATAGATAAAAAGAAGCATTCAAATCCCATATGACACCTCATAAAAGCCATGGAAATTTTTTCCTCTTCCTGATTATCTCCCCATCCTTTTCAATTTTGTGAAACACACATATGCTAACAGCACCTGAAAAGAAGTAAATACCTATTTAGGCAAAGAAAATTAGAGCCAGGTAACTTGAAAGAGCTGACTTAATTCCCCAAAAGCAACAAGAAGATAGGCCTGCTGTTTGTCTTCATTCCTATGAAAGTAATGAAGAAGATAATTTGGAAGATTAATCAAGAGAGGTTCTGGAGGACGGAGGTGTGATGGAAATCAGAAAAAAATAGAAGGATGAACATAAGAACTCCTGTAAACAGTGTATCCCTTCAGGATGCTTAACAGTGCTTAATAAACTCTCCATATTTCTTAAATATATATATATGCTACCTAGCACACTGTAGCTGGAGCACTTCTGCAAGAGAAATACCTAAGCAACAGTAGTTTTAGAAGGAGGTGGGAACTTACCCCTGTACAATATCAATAGAAAGAAGGGGACAAAAAGTTAATGTATCTCTAAGTTAGATCATCATCAAAAATGACAGATGGGCAGCAGTTGTAATAAAAAGAGATAAGCAAAAAATTAGTGAATCTGCTGAAGCTGTTACTTAGGTGTGAGGTAGACTTCTGTGGTGGTAGTGGTACATCATGGAGCTGTTTGGCATTCCCTAGTAAAATTTGGTAGCAAAAAATGTCACTTTTCAATATTATGAAGAGTAGGGTTTATTTTCATGAATGTTTATGAGGCCACGTACAAAATTGAGCACATGGCTATATTTGACAATATTATTCCTTACTCTTAGTGGCTCAAACTCTGTACTAGTAGATTTCACTAACAGAAGGTCCAGACACTTTGGGATTTAGCCCAGTGTTCACAGTTTGGTGGATTTCTCTTACTCTTTAATTAAGTTTCTGTTCTGTTGAGGCAGGGGTTCAACCCATAAGTAAATAATTGAGTGCAAAATGAATCACAATTTATAAGCCTGCAGTAGCTGCATGAGAATGCTTCATATACAGTATTCTTTTGAGTCCAGTACTTAATTTCACTCAGAATTCTTGCAAAGAATTACCTCTCAGAAAAGTGTCAACATTTTGAAGGCTCATCTGTATTCAGGCAGCATTAGAATAATATGTAGGGGGCAAGAAATCTGTGAAACTCTCGAGTACTGCAGGCTGATCTCCTGTGTTGAATGTTAGAGCGCAATATGTAGATAAAACACATTCCTGAAATTTCTGCCCTTTATATCTGAGGTACATGGAGAGGTCTGTACATATCATTCCTTGACTACCTAGCCACATCTAATGATAGAGTAGATAATCTTTTTGAAGAACAACATAAAAATTCCACAGCAGTCATTAATGATACCTTCCAAAGTATGTTAATGTTTATTAAAAAACCCACTGTTTTAAAGGTGGGGGAACACGCATGTTACATAATGAAAAAGTGCTTGAGAATCTGGAATGTGAAATATACCTGAGACTTTAGCAAAATCACCAGAATCAAGAGCTATCCCAGCCCACTGTCATTCAGTGCTACACAGTCATCCCTAAACCAGTTCTCAATGAGTTAACCCACAAGCAAGGAGTGTGCAGTGCTAGTGTGCCATTTCATCTTGCCTGAGATACCATCCCAAGAAGCAGTGTATAGCACTCTAATTTGAATGCTGTAATAGCATAACTACTTCTATTTTAAAAATTGTCTTGTTCAGACCTTGTCTGTATATATTGGATTTTTTTAAATCTTCAGCTTTGGTACTGTGTAATACTAAAATACACTGTTGCCCTACTGACATCTCCCTCATACAGTAAGAGACTGGCATTCTTGTCTGTAAAATGTAGTTTAGAGAAACAAACTTGCCTAAACAGCACTGGAGGTGCTATAGTCTATCCCAGAAAGACTGTAAGCTTTTCTAATGCCCTTTGATGATTGGCATCTTTATTAGGGAAAGGAACATGAAGAAAAGGAGAAGAAAACTTAAGAATAAAGGGGATGCATTAGCTAAATATTTCATTGCTAGTATATTTATAATCTTAGTTTGCAAATTCAGATAAGTGAAATTTCTCACTGTCACTTCTGCAGTTTCAGCAGAATCAGGTTCCAAATACTATTTTTCAAAAATATTTCAAGAATTATCAATTAACTTTGCTGTTCATAATGCAATGTAGTGTTCTAGTGGATCTCAGGTTTCCTGTTTTACCATTTTAAGAAGCATCACTGTTATATAACTGACCTTAAAAAAAAAACTTCCAAAAACACACAATGCTTTCCATATTTTAGGATTTAAGGTTCCTATTCCATGGATCATGCTTTTCTTTGAATTTAAAAATATTTTAAAATATAATTAAGCAAAACAACCAAATAAAGTTAGTTTTCTTATTGCTGTGATAAAAATGAGGCCAGGAAAAATCTGCCCCTAAAGATAAGTGCTTCACAATCTGAGACATCACAAAAGAGTATGCAATCCTGGAGGGCAAGTGTGAGGGTAAGGGAGGTTGCTTTTGTTTCTTTCAGGCCTTAATTACAGCTTTTAATATCAGGAACATCTTTTAGTTTAGAGCTAGACACTTCGTTTTTGAATTCAGTTGTATGAGGCAAAAAAACCCTTGCTGTTCCCAGTTACAGAAATTGTCTCAATGAAAATTCTCTATGGACAAGACATGCTTTATTTCTTGCAGAAATAATGCATCCATTAAAGATACTTCAGTATTTTAATCACATTCGGAAAAACTTTCTTAACCTAGCAGTTAATGTGAGTTACATTAAAACAAATGAGATAAATATAATTTTTTTGGTTTGTGTCCTAGCTAGGTTCCAGTTTGAGTTCAAATTTCCTGTTAATAATTCACACGTGAATACTTTTCAACTTATCAAATGACGATGATATAAACCAACAGAATTTGTATTTTTATAAAGCATTGCCTTTCACTGGTGTCTCAACAGATCTTTTCTTTATCTTTAATTCTGAAAAAAAAAAAAATGTGTGCAGGAGGTGGAGAACCTGTTTGTGATTCTCTCAGCAATTCTGCATCTTGGAGACATTCGCTTTACGGCTCTGACAGACGCTGAGACAGCATTCGTGTCAGACCTGCAGCTACTGGAGCAAGGTCGGTAGGACACGACCTTGGAGCATCCCCTGCTTGCTCCCACAGCAGGGAAATTGCACTGTTCCACTGACAGATGGAAACACAATTCCAGGGAGACCAAAAAAAATTGACTTCTGAAAATTCATAAGCTGTTGTGGGAAGACAGTATCCAATTGACTTGGATGTTTTATAAATTACAGATTTTTATGGGATGAAATAAAATGCCAGTATTGCAAATTAGCTAATTAAATGTCATATTTAATGGTACCATTTGCCAAAAGAAATTGTACAGTGCACTTTGTGCAGCCTTGTTTTAAAATGCTTTTGTACTGCTTGTCAACAGCTGAACAACTTGCCTTGAATTGAATTCCTTACATTCAAAATCTTTGTCTTAAAAGGGTCTCTTGTTTCTGTGCTTTGAAGCTTGTCCTCTTGGTCACTAACGAATCTCCTCCAAATGGCTTATGGATACAGAATGTCAATAAGTAGCATACCTTCACTATAATACCACAGAAAGTCTGCCAAACCCTGGGGAAAGTCCTGAATGATCTTTGAAGGGGAAAGAAAGCTGTAATGCTATATACAGATACATTCAAACCTCACAAAGTACTGATTATAGTAATCCGATTTTATGTAATCGTTAATTTTGATTACTCCTGTGACAGCACCCTTTTCTTTAATGTTTGAATTATTTCACTATTCAAAAAGAAATCTACAGAAGAAAATCTGTTGTAAAAAATGAAATACGCAGTATAGCAGAAATCAGTCTTTCTTTACATTTTCTTTTTATTTCAGTGGCAGGGATGCTGCAGGTTTCACCAGATGAGCTTGCTTCAGCCTTAACAACTGATGTTCAGTATTTTAAAGGTAATCTTTTCCAAGCTTATATTCTCACAGATCAGACCTGGTGACATATTGAGCCTTCTGATTTAAAAAATTTAAAAGCTGGTGATTTTTGTTTCTTATTTCTTGTATGGTCCTGTAAATATTCCCACTCAGGAATATGTAGGCTTGTCTGCCATGCAGTTAATCAGACTGGGCCACAAAATTAGAAATGCCTTTGTAATATGGAACAAAGCAGTTTCAAACTGTGATGCTGATGGGCTCCTAACTTGATTAATGTTACAAAAGTGTGTCAAAATAAAAGATTACATATTAATAGAGAATATCAGTAAGAACATTAATCAACAGGAATGTCTGGGGAAAAAATCTGAAAAAAATATTTTCAGTAAAATACTAGTTCTGTGTGTTACTCATACACATTTCTTTTGAACAAAGTATAAAGGTATGTGTTTCCAAACTTAAAATCTTTTGAGTGTTGACAGTCTTCTCATCTTGCACTGGAGCTTCAGAATAAAAGCTAACACCATCTAAATGTTTGGCAAAGAAGAAGTGACTGTAGCTAAATTTACTGTAACTAAAATTACTTAAGGTGAAGTTTACAACACACTTTCATCTCCAGTTTCTGCTTTTTCTTGTAGGAGACACAATTGTTCGGAGGCACACGATAGAGATTGCAGATTTTTACCGAGATCTCCTGGCAAAATCTCTATACAGTCGTTTATTTAGCTTTTTAGTCAACACAATCAACTGCTACCTTCAAAATCAAGATGAAAGTGGCAGGTAGGAGTGCCATTGGAAACTATTAAGTGTCCCATTTTCTGTTGGAATTCAGAACCATGAAAGAAACATGATTCCATTAAATGGTGGAATTTAATGCATACTGTTAAAGTTTTAAAGAATTTGATAACAGCATGACAGTGATGCTTGGATCTTTAAAGCACTGGCCATTCCTTCCAGTTTTTTCTACTGTAACATATTTATTTCTTTATTTGCTTCTATAGAGGGCTATGGTACTTTATGTGGTAATCTAGATCGGTGGTTACAATTAATAGCCTTTTAGGACTTGACAATACAGAATGAGCTAAGTCTTTCAACATGCACAATGCTGCTTGGTGCTTTTTTAATGGAGAACATACTTGTTTTTTCTTCCCAAAAAGGTGATCTTAGCACAGGGTATTAAAACCAGAATTTTATTCAAAGGCCTTCTAATGAATGTTTAAACTTAACTGAATTAAATATTCTAAGAATGTTCTCTAGGTTGCCATCTACTAAATTTGATGCTGTTGCTATCCAGCATGGTTTCTTGGAAAAATGAATGCTAATTAATGTGCATTAGAGGAGCAGTCAAGAAACAAATTAAAGGAACAACAAGAAAAATGAAATCTCAGTAGAATCAAAGAAACAAACTAAGACAGTAGACGTAATTAGATGATCATATGCATGTGATTTAATCAAAGTTCAACATCTCATAGGCTCAACTGAGCTTTCTTATGAACATGAAATATACAAGGGGTTTGGAATTATTGGTAAATGGTAATCCACTAATGACAGAAGTGGAACCTTCATGAGTATGTTTTCTTTATATCATATCTCTGTGGCTGCATGGGACAAGTGTTTACGAGGTGCCCTCTTTTAGAGTTAGAGGACTTCACAATCTTATTTTTATTCCAAATCATAGACCAATTAGTGACAAATCACATTTCTCTTCTATGGGTGTAGCTAAGAGAAAAAGGTACCATGCCTGAGTAGTAGCTTTCTGCACCTAAAATCCGTCTGTCATGATGTATACACCACCAGAGTGCCTCACTTCCTGCTGAAGGCAAACAGAAGTAACATGGAATGATTTTACTTGTCTGTTTGTGACACTAAGCTAGAGCAGTTTTACAATCCATGGCCTAATTTGACATCCTCTGTATATAATAAAGAAGGGCAGTAGTATGAGGTCACAATCCTTCCTCATTCATTCCTGGGATTATGGAACAGAAGCTTAGCTCCGTGCATGTCTGTGACAGACAGCAACCCAGCTCAGGCATTTCTAATTGCAGTGAGCTTTTTTTGTAGTATTTTTTGAGAAAGAAAATTAGAATTGGTATATTAAAACTTTATTAAAATTATTTGAAATAATTTTTCAGTGTGTAATTTTACAATTTGATATCTTATGATCTTTCAGGATAGGGTGTTGTGTACAACACACTCTGTTGCTAATATAAACCTATAATTTCTATATATCATAGGATCTTCAAATAATGAGTCAAATTTGTTTGTATATTGCACATCTCATAATCTCCTTTAGTGCAATCACTAGGTAGAAGAGGGACTTCTACCTTGTGAAAATATTTCTCAGTGAAACTATTTCTACCTATGAGGTACCTTGAAGACTGTGTGAGGTTGTAAGTCCCAGCTAAAACAGGACAGCTCTTTGATGTATTAGAAATGAGGAGTTTGCAAGAGTCTCCTCTGGCCACATATAACACCTGTGCTTGAAAAGGGGCAGTTCTTCATTTAGGCTGGTTAGAGAAAGCTAACCAGCTCAGGATTAATTGGCAATACTGGCAAGATATATTAAGTTTTATCAGGCCAAAATAAGCTTCATTCCCTTTCCAAACTTGAAGCTAAGTAGCTTGTTTAAGTGGAAATAAGGTTGACCATCCTTCAGTTGAAGTAGTACACACAGCTTTTTTTGTTGTTTGTTTGTTTGTTTGTTTGTTTTTGGTCCAGCCTAATCATATTGTTAAAACTGGCAATGTAAATCAAGGCATAGGATAGTTTTTGATGCAAGTTGGATTACTCCAATGAATTTGTGATTTGTGGGTCAGGTTTACTTCAAATACATCTGAGTAAGTATCAGTTAGCAGCATTATATCTCCAGTTTGATGCAGTTTTAATAAAGCTCTGCTGAAAGATCCTCAAAAAGCATTAATTTATGTGACTAGATAAGCCTGATACATTCCAGGCCACACTTTATTCCCCAGTTGGAAACTGACAGAATTACTACTTATCAGATGGGATGAAGCCTTCATCAGAAACCTTGAATAAGGTTTCTAACTCAGTTCTCTTGTTTTGTTGTGAAGCAGCTTAGCTGTACTTCCATCACACTTCAGTAAGAAATTATGAAGCAATAAAATTAGATTTTGTGGCTTAGTAACTCTAAAAGAAGCATTTGATCTTGGCATTTTGGAGGAAACTGGTTATCCATGTTTAACTTTTATGGTGGAAATACTTGATTTTGGTCTTTAATACTAATTTATAATTATTATGAAATAACTTGTGACAGGTTGCAGGCAAAATAAAAGCAATGATTATCATTAGATCTAAGTAAATGGGAGATGATTCTGTGAAAAGCTGCATGGACCAAGCTCTACAAGTGTGAAGTACAGAGAATAAAAACTGTTGCCAGAATACAGCAAATTCATTACCTTGTAATACTATTCAATAGGTATAAAGCAAGAATTTTAATGATACTGTAAAGTGAGATAATATACCTTTAGAAATGTTGTTGTCTTTCATAAAAACTTATAATTTTGCCTAGCTTTAACTAAATTATAACCCTACATGCTAGTTTAGATTGGTTGCAAGATCTGAGATTTGTTTTTTTATTCATTCTGATATTATTTAAAAAAAACTTGACAGTGGAGAAATTATTTTGCCATAATTGGCCCCTAGAGTGTGATTAGAAGAAAGCTATTAACATTTCTCACAGGTGCTTATAATTATTTTTTTTAATTATTGATATTTATCTTCACTCATCTATGGAATTATTTCCTTTTCTACTGATTTTATTATTATCAAAATTGTCTAGGTGAATTCCTTACTGAGACTCTCGGCTCGTCAAAGTTTACAACTGTTTTACTTCCATTCTGATAAGTATGCTGATTTTCAGTTTTTTAGATTCATGGTTGCCTTAATGTGGCATTTTGAGGTAATTGATTGCACATTGGCAAAGTTGGATCTAGTGGTCCAAATGAGTAATGAAATGACTTAAGGTAATGTTTTAACAATTCCTGACTCATTCTGCAAGAGGGCTTTTTCTTTATGGCTATCTCAGAATGTCTGTGAATTCTTGTGAAATACTGTTTTTCTTTTCTCATGGAAAGCAAGCTAACGAGGTATGTGCCTGAGAAAATCTTGATACTGTGTTCCCTGCCTGCTAGTAAGTTGAAGGCATGTTGTTTTATCAGCTAGTTAGAAAAGATTTTCTCTCTTTGTAGATAAAACCTGATAAAAAGCTGATAAATATTTTGTAGCTAAAGCCTGGCTGAACAGCAGGTCCCAGAGGGCCTGGGTCTAGCTGGAGGCCTCTCACAAGCAGTCACCCTCAGGGTCCATTACTGGGCCCAGTATTGTTTAACTTATTCATCCATGACTTGGATGATGGGACAGATGTCCCCTCAGCAGGTTCACTGAGGGCACAAAGCTGGGAGGAGTGGCCGATACCCCAGAGTGCTGTGCAGCCCTTCAGAAGGACCTCAACAGGGTGGAGAGATGAACAGAGAACTGTCTGAAATTCAGCAAAGGCAAATGCAGGGTCCTGCACCTGAGGAAGGGCAACCCTCTGCAGCAGTACAGCGTGGAGGCTGATCTGCTGGAAAGCAGCTCTGGGGAGAAGGACCTGGGGTCCTGGTAGACAACAAGCTGTCCATGAGCCAGCAGTGTGTCCTTGTGACTAAGAGGACCAATGCTGTCCTGGGGGCATTAGGAAGAGCATTGCCAGCAGGGAGGTGATCCTGCCCCTCTGCTCAGCCCTGGTGAGGCACATCAGGAGTGCTGTGTCCAGTTCTGGGCTCCACAGGACAGGAGAGACATGGAGCTCCTGGAGCAGGTCCAGCAGACGGCAACAAAGATGATTCAGAAACTGGAGCGTCTCTCTTACAAGAAATGTCTGAGAGAGTTAGCCTGTTTAGTCTTGAGAAGAGACCACTGGGAAGGGAACCTCATCACTGTCTATAAAAATCTGAAGGGAGGGTGACAAGAGGATGGAGCCAGACTCTGCTTGTTGGTGCTGAGCAGCAGTAACAGAAGAAAAGGCAGAAGCTAATGCACAGGAAGTTCCACCTGAACATGAGAAAGAACTTTTGCTACTATGTGGGTGACCAGGCACTAGAAAAGATTGCCCAGATAAGTTGTGGAGTCTCCCTCACTGGAGATAGTAAAAAACCATCTGGATGCAGTTCTGTGCCCTGTGCTCTGGGATGACCCTGACTGAGCAGGGAGGTTGGACCAGATGACCCACGGTGGTCCCTTCTAACCTGACCCATTCTGAGATTCTTATGTGGCAGCATTACAGACAAACACAGACAGATGGCATTCAGTTATGCTTTCTGTATCTATCACCAGGTCAGCCATAGATTCCTGTTGCACATAGAACATACGAAATATTTCTAAAAAGGTGGTTTCTGAAAGCTTTTCTATTCTGACTGTATAGTCTTTTACCCATCAAAATTCAAATAGTGACAAAGAGTAGCAGTAAGAACACTTACTTGGGCAAAGAAAGGATCTTAGATGTCTCATTTACAAAATTCTTAGTACACTATCTGATTTATAAAACAAGATACTCTGGAATAGAAATCTTCCCAGCTTCAGAAAAAAAATCATAAAAAGCCCTAAAAAATTTATTTATCTATTATTGAATTGAGCAGAAGGGTGCTGGGAGTGCAGGAAGGAGGGAAAGGAAGTTCCTGTTCAGAACCTGAACACACAGCATGATGAGAATTGTTTCTTTATGTGGAGGTAGGAAAATCTTTAAAACAGATGAACAGTATAAAGCATCTAATATTTGCGTTATATCATAATTTGAAATCTACTTAATTCTAGATAATTTCCAGTGTTTCTTTAAACAAGATAATTCCATTTTTTAAAGCACAGAACAAATTATACTTGAAAGAGTTAAGGAAGAGTATGTGCTACTAATGAAAGAGCTATAGATCTTGAGTCCATTGGCAAATATAGTTCTTCTTTCCTGCCATAACTGTCAAGGCACTCAAAAAAATGTTTGTCAGATGTGGAGCCAGTGTTTCTTTCTGATGTGTCCAACCACCATCTCTTTATGCAACACTCACACCTGGGTAAGGTAATATTTAAAAAAAAAAAATTACAGTTGTTGAGCAAGATACCTGGGAGACATAACAATGGGACCAAATCTCAGCAAAAATCTCAGAAAATTGTAAAATCTCCCTCAAAAGTTTCAGAAACTAGTTTTGTTTAGTAATTGTTTGAGATGAAGAACATATCCAACTGGAAGTATTCAGCCTATTCCCTTCAAGAACTGTGNTGGGACAGATGTCCCCTCAGCAGGTTCACTGAGGGCACAAAGCTGGGAGGAGTGGCCGATACCCCAGAGTGCTGTGCAGCCCTTCAGAAGGACCTCAACAGGGTGGAGAGATGAACAGAGAACTGTCTGAAATTCAGCAAAGGCAAATGCAGGGTCCTGCACCTGAGGAAGGGCAACCCTCTGCAGCAGTACAGCGTGGAGGCTGATCTGCTGGAAAGCAGCTCTGGGGAGAAGGACCTGGGGTCCTGGTAGACAACAAGCTGTCCATGAGCCAGCAGTGTGTCCTTGTGACTAAGAGGACCAATGCTGTCCTGGGGGCATTAGGAAGAGCATTGCCAGCAGGGAGGTGATCCTGCCCCTCTGCTCAGCCCTGGTGAGGCACATCAGGAGTGCTGTGTCCAGTTCTGGGCTCCACAGGACAGGAGAGACATGGAGCTCCTGGAGCAGGTCCAGCAGACGGCAACAAAGATGATTCAGAAACTGGAGCGTCTCTCTTACAAGAAATGTCTGAGAGAGTTAGCCTGTTTAGTCTTGAGAAGAGACCACTGGGAAGGGAACCTCATCACTGTCTATAAAAATCTGAAGGGAGGGTGACAAGAGGATGGAGCCAGACTCTGCTTGTTGGTGCTGAGCAGCAGTAACAGAAGAAAAGGCAGAAGCTAATGCACAGGAAGTTCCACCTGAACATGAGAAAGAACTTTTGCTACTATGTGGGTGACCAGGCACTAGAAAAGATTGCCCAGATAAGTTGTGGAGTCTCCCTCACTGGAGATAGTAAAAAACCATCTGGATGCAGTTCTGTGCCCTGTGCTCTGGGATGACCCTGACTGAGCAGGGAGGTTGGACCAGATGACCCACGGTGGTCCCTTCTAACCTGACCCATTCTGAGATTCTTATGTGGCAGCATTACAGACAAACACAGACAGATGGCATTCAGTTATGCTTTCTGTATCTATCACCAGGTCAGCCATAGATTCCTGTTGCACATAGAACATACGAAATATTTCTAAAAAGGTGGTTTCTGAAAGCTTTTCTATTCTGACTGTATAGTCTTTTACCCATCAAAATTCAAATAGTGACAAAGAGTAGCAGTAAGAACACTTACTTGGGCAAAGAAAGGATCTTAGATGTCTCATTTACAAAATTCTTAGTACACTATCTGATTTATAAAACAAGATACTCTGGAATAGAAATCTTCCCAGCTTCAGAAAAAAAATCATAAAAAGCCCTAAAAAATTTATTTATCTATTATTGAATTGAGCAGAAGGGTGCTGGGAGTGCAGGAAGGAGGGAAAGGAAGTTCCTGTTCAGAACCTGAACACACAGCATGATGAGAATTGTTTCTTTATGTGGAGGTAGGAAAATCTTTAAAACAGATGAACAGTATAAAGCATCTAATATTTGCGTTATATCATAATTTGAAATCTACTTAATTCTAGATAATTTCCAGTGTTTCTTTAAACAAGATAATTCCATTTTTTAAAGCACAGAACAAATTATACTTGAAAGAGTTAAGGAAGAGTATGTGCTACTAATGAAAGAGCTATAGATCTTGAGTCCATTGGCAAATATAGTTCTTCTTTCCTGCCATAACTGTCAAGGCACTCAAAAAAATGTTTGTCAGATGTGGAGCCAGTGTTTCTTTCTGATGTGTCCAACCACCATCTCTTTATGCAACACTCACACCTGGGTAAGGTAATATTTAAAAAAAAAAAATTACAGTTGTTGAGCAAGATACCTGGGAGACATAACAATGGGACCAAATCTCAGCAAAAATCTCAGAAAATTGTAAAATCTCCCTCAAAAGTTTCAGAAACTAGTTTTGTTTAGTAATTGTTTGAGATGAAGAACATATCCAACTGGAAGTATTCAGCCTATTCCCTTCAAGAACTGTGTTTGTGACAACTGGTGTAATCTGTTCCCTTGGGAAAACTGAGAGCTTCTTAATTAGGATTCTGAAGGACTTCATTTGAAGGCTAGGCTATATACTTCATCTAATCAGAGAAATATTTCCTCATTAATCAGTATCACTTCCAGTTTATCCAGATCAGACATAAGCCTTCCTCATTACTGGCAGAAGTTGGAGGAAGAGCAAGAACTGTTGTATCTTGGGCAGATGAAAAGGCACATTAGATCACCCTCCCACAACAGATTGATCTCACTGCTTTACGCTTGCAGATTGCAAAAGAGAACAAAAGGAATGGACCCTATGGATTTTGGAGCTAAGAACCATCTGCAATGGAATAAAATTGAACAAATAACCTTCTGTAGGTTTGGCTGAAGCAGATGTATTGTAAAGGGAGTTCTTTCACCTTGCCAGGAATGGCGAATGGTTTGGAAGCATCTCTTGATGAGTGGCAAGATGTCTGCTGAGGTGGTAGATTATCAGACAGGGTGTCTTCTGTATGTGTATTGTTTTTAGGAGTTGCTGGGAATTTTTATGTCGTTTCTTTATAATACAGTGGTTAAGTGTTCAAGATCAAAAAGGTATTTCTAGTCTATAAGGGTGTCTTTACAGAGATGCTGTTCTGAAGAAAAAAGGCAAAACTGGAGACGTTGTAAAACTTTGTAAGTTGAAATGCTGTTTTGTGAATCAGAAAACCAAAATGACTTATAGTGAACATCCATGCTTGTTTTTCAGTATTTACACCTGTGTGCTCGTGTATGAGATAAAAAAAATTCTTAAAACATCAGCAAGCTCCTTTTTTTCTAGTTTCTGTGCTGAGAAATATTGTCAAACTTGAAATCAAAGTCTCAGTCCCTATTAAAACTATAGTTCTTCTAGTTATACATAGTAAATATTAAATATCTGAAACATCATGAAGAAATGTGTCAGTGATGCTTAATAACCATTAAATAAGAAAATAAGGAAATCTTACAGAACAAAAAGTGCCTTTTTCTAATATTTGTTCTTTTAGACCCTGGTGACATGCCCTTTCATTTGTAAACATGGAATCATTCATGCTTTATTTTGTCTTGGGGGTTTCTGCTATGATTATTTAAGGAAAGTAATTTTGTTGGAATTAATATGATTGACAGCTAGCCAGTAAAAACATATAGACATATTTCTTGCCTCATTCTGGCAAGAAAAGTGGCATGAAAAAGAGAAAGACAAGAAGAAAGATCAAAAAAATGTAATTTGCACCCACATATAAATGCTTTTAATTTGGATATTTTGCTGTCAGTTGTTATTTAGTTTTCAAAATCTAAGCAATAATTTAATACAGAAAATTACTATCATGGTTGTAGAGATTTTGCATATAACTAGCACAATGTAATAGTAAAATGTCACTGATCTAGAGGATATATAGCCTAGTTGTTATGCTTTCCCTGCAGGCAAGATATTAATTATGTAAAACCTCCAGCTCTTTTAATGTAACGTACGCATCTCCTAATAATACTAGACCAAAATTATCAAGAGGAGTTCATAAAAACACTGAGCTTGTATGTTTTTCTGTCAACAAATGCATCTCCAGGAAGCCAGTATATTTCTCACAAATGTCACAGTTTTGATAAGGAATGTTATTTGATGTAGGCAATAAGCTGGCTGCTAAGGCTTTTACCCAGAGTTTTGGAAGCTGGGACCAGGTTCCTGTTTTGCCTGACTTTTAATAATTCATTAAGTCAGTTTGTATTGGTCTTTTCCTAATGCAAATGTTTATATATTCCTTGAGGGAAAGTAAGAGAGACTAATTTGATAAAACAACAGTCATGGACTCAACTGGGATGTAAACAATCCAGTCTCAAATTATTAATTGAATCAGACAGAGAAGGGATAAGCTGTTCTGTCTGTATTAAGTAGTTCTTAAAAATTGTGAAATGTAATGAAATATTTCAGCTTTTGTACAAAATTACACAGCAGCTCATGTTTTGCCTTTCTATAAGGAAGGCTACATATAAATGGTTAAAAAACCCCCAACAGCAACAACCACAAACCCCCCCCCCCNCTTTTCTTTTCCAAAATGCATTTAAATAACATAATAATTCTGAATTTTCACTATTAGTTTCTCTGAGGTAGCATGGACAGGTTTTTATGGAAAACACTTTCTGACAAGACATGTACACCATATATCTCTAATCAGGAGCAGTTGGGAATGAGGCTTACATTTTAAAACCCAATTTAAATTGCACTCGTTGCTAGAGATGGAGGTGGTGATATAGCTTTATGCTTTTTCTTGTAGAAATTCCCTCGGAGGCGAATCGACCTCCCAATAACCTCCCCTGCCCAGCAAAGCCATTCTGGACTAGATTTATTATGTAACAATCTGTGTCTGACATTTACGCACACAGCTAGTCCTGTGACAATCAGTAGTGCATTGAACTAGTGTGCTTTTGAAATGCAGACAAACTTCTTGGGCATGATTTCTGAAAAAGGCTATGCTTGCCCCTGAGGATTGTTTTTCCCGGCTTGTTTTGTAATACGCATTTTTTTCAAGTGATTTTTTTTTGTTTGTTTGCCATATAGGAATTTATTTTGAGCGCTGGATCCTCATCTAATGACGTGGTAGGGGTTACAGTAACTGCAATGGAACTATATTCATGTACTTCCACAGTGGTTCACCTTTTTCTCCTTTACATCTACAGCCTGATATGCACAGAGATTTAGACATAGAGGAAACTTAGAACATGGAGAAAAAAATAATATGGAAACATCTCAGAACTAGCAGCCTGCAATATTATTGTTGCAAAGTAGGCAGCAGGATATCCCAAAATATTCCTTATGCTTATTGCAGTGAATTTCGTTTCCTCCCTAGATCAGTTTTACAATTTCTCAGTCCCAAGTACAGAATAATAACACCTCTGTCCTTTTCCCATTTCTCCTGTCCAAATCCTAGGTGACTGCTCTACCCTGATCCTTCCACTCCTTCCACCTGGCCACAATAAAATCCCTTCTCTGAATACATGCAGTGACACACAACAAATTAGATGCAATGTCAACAAGTATTCTTTTATATATATATAGAGGAGAAACATCTGCCTTCTTCAGGCCTGACCCCTGGCTGTTCTTTCCCCTGGGATGTGTAACCTTTTGAGCAGCCTAAGCCCAGAAACTCTACTTGATGCTGACACAGAAAGGACTTGAGCTTAACAGCTTTCCCTTGGAGTACATTCTGTAGAAGCAATTCTGGCTGGCAAAGAAATACAAATGGGAAAGGATAACTGCATGCAACCAGGCATTTTTAAAACTTCTCTGAAATGGTTATCCCTGATGTCAGAAAATGGGTACTTACATCCTTAGAAACTGGACTTCAGGAAGTTAATATTTTTTCCTTCTCTTACAAACTTAGTTGTTAGCATGGCTGCTAAAGCAATCTTGAACCTTGCTTTTTTATTTCTCTTCAGTATAATAGGTTGTGAGTAGAATTTTGATTCTGTTTTGTAACTGGTCTGCTTGTGTATTTCATCCATGTTTTTGAAATACAGCCTGCTTTTGTCCTAAAACAGAAATACTTATGTCCAAAACAACAGATGTATTATTCACTTGCTTGAATTCTTATTATCTGTTACATCTTTTTTTTTCCCAGCGACCAGGTGTTTGAAATTGGAGTATTAGATATCTTTGGATTTGAAGAATTTCAAAAGAATACGTTTGAACAGGCAAGTGTGGATGTTTTGCTGAATTTACTGTACCAGTTGTTATTTCTCTAATTAACCAATTTTGATCAGAATACACATACACATGAAAGTGAAAATTTTCTCTTAAGATATTTTTTCCCATTATACCTATATGTGTATGAATTATATGCTAGGTTTTGTACAGTTGTTGAAAATTTTAAGATCATGCAGTAAATATCTATAGTGATTTTGAAGGGGGTAGTATTAGCACTGAAAGACAATCTGAGGGAAATAGTATTGTTTGTTTTCATGCTTGTGGATATTATACTTCAACTAGATCTGTGAGTAGAAGGACAATCTACTGAATTGGAAGATCAAAAAGTCTTCAGATGCTTTAGAGGAAAAAAAAAGGAAAATACTGCATTATGCTAATGACATTATTGGCAGATTCACCTCTGTGACTTAGCAACATGTGACTTTTCGAAAAATTGAATTGCATCCATGATGAATTGAAATTTATGTGACTTAGTGCTCTAAAGTCCTTTTAAATATCAAACTTTCTTTAAGATGTTTGCCTACCTTCAACGTTAGTCACTGAACACCAGAGGTCTTATTTCAGAAAGCATTAGTGACTCTACACAACACACTCAGAGAGGTGTTTAAGTTGTTGTTCAGTTGTTCTTTCATTTTGTAGGGCAGTGGAAGAAAATCAAAACATAGAACAAAAGATCAAAGCATAGAAAAGAATTGAGAATGCATTAGCAGCAACAAAGGACTTCTTATTGTTCAAAATCAGGATTTGCCCCTTTGTCCAAGTCCATTGTTTTATGGCTCAACTTCCTCTTTCTGGTGAAACCATAGAGTCACATCATTTCAGCTTGTATAACATGTTTACATTGCTACCCAATTTCCTAATGTTTAAAAGCACATGCTGGTTTTACCTGTACCTTCAAAAGAGCATGTAAGAAGGCAGTAAAAATAAATTCCCATTTCCCTCTCACAAAATTCTTTTTGCTGTTAGAGTTCTACCTTGCTTGAACATTTGCTGGATTAAGGACTATTGATGTCTGGCAATATTCCTAGTCATTTACTCATTGTGAATGCTGCCTTTGGGGGAAAATATAAAGTGAAAAATTAAAAGCATTTTAACAGACTGAGTATATGAAAAAAAATCCATAAGTTTCCTGATTAATAAGTATGAAGTATTCTATGTAATTTAAATGCTTCTCAAAACAGAGGAGTTCATCTTGAGACTTACTGGTTATTTTTCTTTGACCCTGTTCTGCATTGCTTTTTTGCCATGAAATTCATAAAATATCTGCAATTGACATAATGAAATACCATGAATTCTGTTTTCTGGGGTAAGTAATTTTCTGCTTAATAACTGCAAAGGATACTTGAAGAGAAAATTCAGGGTCTAAGAAAAATGAGTAAAAAGTAATTTAAATTATTATTTCTGCATAGCAAAGATGAAAATTTCAAAGTCAAAGTTACATTTCTATTTTATTTTTTCTATATAAATATATTTCAAGAGACATTTACTGTCCCTCCACCTGGACTGAATGTATTTTGTTGAATAATGTTAAGTAATAATCTGAGTCATTATCTCAGAATCTATATAACTGCATTCCTGAAAAGACAAAGTAGAAGTGAGGGTTTTTTATATGAACTCCACTGTGTAATTAACATATCTGATTCCTGAAGTGATAGGTTGTGGTATCAGTGAAGAGAAGCAGTTCGTATCTCCACGTGATACATACTGATCATGCAGACTTACCCCAAACAGCTTGAACTTCAAAGCTGGAGCTCTCTAGCAGTCTAGTCTAGGTCAGAGTTCTGCCTGGGCTCGTTAACCTTAACAACAAACAGTCTTGTTAGCCCAGATAGGGTCCTCATGCAAAACATTGCATCATGTCTGCAAATATACCCAGTGTCAAGGCCTGTGATTGCAGAATGTTAGCATTAAATGTTACAGCCAGACAGTAGTGGGGCCATAAAAATTATTTTTAAATCACATTTAGATTAGCATACTTTAAAATGGCATTAGAAAATTAATTTTAGTGAAAATGAACCTTTTTTCTTAAAATTAGTGTATGATAAGGCATTCTTTGTGATATCTGTTTTCCTACTTTCTTGGGAAAAAAAACATTATGACTGGTTTCAATAGAAATTAAAACCTCCTGTTTGCCCAGAACTGGGGACATTTCAAGTAGCTGTGTGAATCTTTCTAGTGCTTTACATCACGCTGGTAGATAGACAGTTTAATATCATAATTAAAAGAGCAATAAAATAGTAAATCACATGTCAGTTTTAATAAACTGTGTTTGAAGATGGTTCAGGCAAACAGAGATGGATAAACTGGGTAGAATAACTTGTTTACTCCAGTGTATGTTTTGGAACAACAAAGCGTTAGAGAATTGAAATATCGAAGTCAAATGAAGAATTGGGCTTGGAACAACTCATGAGCAATTCAAAGGAAGACAGCTGTCAAAGGACTAGAAAAGCAAGATGAATTATGCCTACACCAAGAATCTGATAAATTCTGTAGGCAAAATCATGGGGCTGATAGCTTGTAGAGAGAAAACTTTTGTAAACCATTGTAAATAAGAAGGCATTAGAAGTTAAAAAAACATTAATAATTAAGTGTTCAGTTTTCCTTGTACTTGGTGAGTATTGGTAAGCCTTTATGGTACAGAATATGTGTGATATGTTGTAAGAGCAAAAATGGGACATGTAATTCTAAAATAAAAGTAAATAAGTATGTGGAATAAGCAATAGTGAGGGGAGTTTTGATTTTTGGTACGAAATTTAAAAGCTGAAAGACAGAAAACACTGTTTTTGGAAGCCATAGTCTGAAGGAGTCATTGCTCAATAAAGACTGAAAGCTTCTGAATTATCAGGACTCTGTGAGTTACTGCTTTTGCTGCTCATCAGCTGAGCTATGGTAAATGACTACAGTACACTTTTAGCTCATCCTAATAATAATTTACAATCACTTCCTAGCAGTGATCATCAGCTTGGGAACAGCATTTTCCTGGAGCAGCTGCATACCTGCTGTGGCAGAAGAGCTTTGTATACAGTCACACTAGAACGTGGTCAGAAGTGAACACAATTTCTCTTTCTCATTCTGTAGAGAAATGGCCGTCATTTTGTGGTCATTACAGGAAATATGAGTGCTCTACCAAAAGTATCAATGGCAGTTCCCAGTGTTAATTCAATGTTTTCTCAGGCTTCCCTGTTTGAGAGGGACTGTATTTGTTTGCAGTTTATTCTGCACTCCTTTAAAACTAGATGTCTGCTTCTTTTCTAGTAGAATTTAAAACTAGGTTAGACCTTATTCATGGCTCCTTCACAGCACAACTCCAAATAGTAGAGTCAAGGAATGGTACAACCTTCATACTTACGATAACATATTTTTGACCACAAGCTCATGACCAATTAATATAACAAGCAACAAGCAGGACAGATAGTTGTACCATGGTACCTGTACCATTTTCCCCCAGTTTTTTCTAAGAAAACTGCATTTCAGCAGAACAACCAGACCTCAGAGTAAGTTTTCTTCCCCCTGCAAAAAGTAGGTCTTTCTACAGAAATGGAAGTCTGTAGATGTAGATTCATCATAAAGAACAAAAATGCAATAAATTCAAATGGACAATGCTAGTAGTCTTTTCTGTCTGATATATAATTCAAATGAGAAATTGAAGAAAGTATTTAGTTCTTGCTAAATTATGTGTTTAGCTCTTGCATTGTATTTTACATCTGTAGGCCTCTTAAGTTTTGCAGAAGAAAGTATGTATATATTATTCTTTTTATAGGAAATAGAAGTGATTTATCTAAATTAGTACTGCAGGTCACTGGAACAGTCAAGTGTCTCTTGGCTCCCATTCAACTGCATGCCCATAAAGTACATGCCCGTTATCAGTGTGCTGCAGGATGGCTCTGGGAGAGGCACAGCTCCCGTGGCAGCTCCGTGCAGCACATCTCCCCCAACAGGAGCCAGCTGGCTCTGAGAGCAGAGAGCATTCCCTGCCCCATGCAGGACTCCACTCACTATGGTGAAGCAGAAGAGGTCATAGAATCCAGATGTGTTGGAATCTTCACCCACTTTTATTGTTAGGTGTGGTAGCCTTTAACTTCTCAGCAAGTTATTTCTATGGATAACTCTGCCGACACTACACTTTTGTCATACAACATTTCCTAGCCAAAACAACCATAACAGATTATTTTGCATTACATTGCACTGTCTCAGCCATTAGACTGCTTTTAGCTGCCCAAATGTAAGGTCACCTGTAAGGTCAAATGTAAGGTTGCCTATTTTGTAGATGGATGGATATGAATAGAGAAAAGTTATGTGACAACTTTTCTACAGTCATTGCAGTCTCATCATAGCAGATGGGAGGTCACAAACAGGTTTTTGCATCTGGACACTCTTCATGGCCAGGGTCAGGGTGTACTCCTCCCTCCTCCCTCTTAGTCTCTTTGGTCTTCTTCCCAGTGCACACATCTTTTTCCATTTTATCCAGGACACTATTACCTGTCCAGTGTTCCAGTCAGCCACTGGAAAACCAGTGTTACTTGACTTTAAAGTTGGTTTATCATGTACCTGACATTAAAATAATTATTTTTTTCTTTATTCTTTTACACATTCTAGGCATTTTGTAGCCAAAGATAAAACAATTTCTCTCAAATTGAGATTTCCAGCTCAATTCAGTTTGTGATTGACTGGTGAAATAATGCACAACAACATTTAATTGACATCTTACTTTTCCACTTACCCTTTTTTATCCCATAGTTCTTAGTTTCTGGCCAGCATTATGAGTGAAAAATAATTTAGATCAATTTCCATTTCAGAACAGTTCCAAACTCTTTAAAGGAAAGATAGTTGTTACCATGTTAGTTTGTTTTCTTGTTTGTTCAAAACTTTCATATGCACAAAACCTGGTGGGGGACTATTCCACTTTCTATTGAAATTGTCCCTTTTTTGATGGATGTTTCAGACCCTCCTTTGTGGAGGGCTTGTCAGGTGACAGCTACCTGTAGCAAAGTTTTAATATAGCTCAGCTTTTATGTTGTTTGAGGAACACAGATCAGCTAATGGCAACTGATCCCAGAGATGACATGGAGTCACAGTGAATTAAAGATCTTCTGACAGAGGTAGAAGGACTATGTCTGGATTTGTGTTGGAGCTGCCTGGAGAACAAGAAATCTGTGTTAGATCCTATTTGCCCTAAAAGGCAAAGGAAGAAATGAAACAATCCTGGTTTTGTTATTAATTCCTTAGAAATATTCTGATTCTGACTATACGTAAAGAAAAGGATGTTGAAATGTTTGGATAGCAGATACAAAGGGAAACAGCATTCAAGATACTTCTGAAAAATAAGTGAGTGTCAAGCTTAGGTTTAAAAATATTTTCTGAGTCCAACCTCAGAAAAAAAGATGACTCTGTGTTTCATTATCTTAGAAATTACATTTTTGAGAAATGTTAGGGTAGTTCCCTGCAGGTTAAATTTGATACTGTAGCTTCATCAGCTGGGCCCATAAATTAGGGTCTGATAGATGTGTTGAAATGACAGCTGTAAGCTTTGCTCCATGCTCTGAGTACACATTCCTTGGGAGAGTTAATCCTTCTGCATGACCAGTGGATGCAAATGAGCTTTCCAAAGGGTCTTTGCATTCATCTTTCCCTCACTGATTGACAGTCACCAAGTTTGCTTTCCACAGACTTCCTTCTTTGGTAATGCCTTTTTCAAATAAGCGTGAGGAGCAGGAAAATTTCATTAGTCATGGATGCTTTTCTGTCTTCAGAGCGCAGTATTATTTTGGTGTTCTACCTAAATTTTTATTTGGAGTGTACTTAATGGTACTAACTGGTGAAATGTGGTAAAAGAAGAGAGGTCAAGCTAATGTTGTCTAGTGTGAGGAATACTTACTGCTTTTACCAAATGCCACAATATTATTTTCCAAAATCTACAATTTTGATGGTGCTGCAAGTTGTGGTTGGTTTTGAGTTGATGTTTTTGGGTTTTTTTTAAGTACTTGAACAAGAATATTTTTTTCTTATAATAATATTCTAAAATGACTTCTCAGAGAAGACTTGGACAAAAATATGGTGTATTTATTTTCACTGAGATGTGCTAGTGAATTATGGTTAAAAAGACTGACAGAAAGAGAAATATTTAGAAGACGTAATATGGAGCCCACAAGATGCATCTCAAGAACAGTTTAACAATGTTATAATGACAAAAAGTACCATAGGTAATGTTGAGTAATGCTGCAAGGTAAAGCAAATATAGTTCTTAAAGGTATTCCCCAAATACTTGTTTTAGGTAAAAATCTATTTCAGTATTTCCATCTAAGTATGTTAAATACATGTTTAAAAAATCTGGTTCTATGAACTTGTCAAATCTTTGGACAGAAAGTACATCATTGTTTTATATGATACTTAGAAGACTTGAAGCAAAAGAATGTGGGTTTGCAAAGCTAGTTTAGTTAATATTAATCCCATTTCTACATTTCAGCTGCTTTAACTATTATGTCAACCTGTGACAAGCTTTTAATTTGAAACATTCATTTTGTTACCTTTTCTGAGCAGATTGTATAAAAGACTGAAATGGAGAAAGATCCCATCAGAATGCGTTGCTTTCCAGCAGCCCCTGGCTGGTCTCCTGGTTCTCATTCTGCAGAGCTGTTCTCTCAGCCACTGCTGGAGAGCAGCTTTGGAGCACTTTGCAGTTTGTACGAGTGCTTGAGCTGCTTTCTGCTCTGGTCTGCAGCACCTCAGTGGCATTGTGGCAATTCTGCCAGTCTGGGTGACAATGTCGCTTATGTTGCTGAGAAGTGCCCCAGTGTATGCCATAATACACTGGTCGGTAGAATTTAAAATTTTGGTTTTTTCTTCACCACTGTATGAATGATTTAGCAAAATACTATTCCTTTTATTTTGCTACTTAAAACCAATGCTGTTTATCAGATCTTTTTAAGATGTGTCTAAGACAATCTTTCCTTCGTCTCAAATTGTGTCGTTCAATAATTTTGCTGCACAGTCAGACTCTCAAATACTCTTCTTATTTTTTCAATGCATTTTAACAGATTGGCTCATGATAAAATTTAAGCTTGAGTTTATAGGGATATCGACAGCTTTTCCTATTATCAAATACACCTTTGTAAAGTCGAATGACCTGGTTCTCTAAAAAAGTCATCTGCAAATAAAGATATATACAGCATGCATCATTTTAAGGCTTTACCGTATCCTGCAAAGTGTAAGCTCGTCTGCCTTCTAAAATAATGTTAACAAGCTTCTGGAAAGATTTTGTAATTAGAATTCCAGAAGTGATCAGTAAAGCACATTTTCCCTGCCACAGAGTTTAAAAAGCTGTCTTTTCCATAAAATAAGTAGATACTGGAATTTAGCTGTAAACTTCTATTGTTAATAAGATAAGATAACAGTCTGAACATTTATAAATCCCACTTTAAAAGAAATACTGTTTTTATTCCAGGCTGTCTTTTGTCTGCTCTATCATACATTAGTAAAGACAGCTATTAGTAGATACAGGGTTGTAAAATGAGCTATGTCTCATTTCTTCTTACTGTTTTTCACACTAGTCTATTTTATTGTATAGCAAGTACAAGTTGGCTATACTAACAGGAGGTCTTAATGGAAAATTCAGGCAACTCTTACATATTACTTGGATTCTCTTCCCTCATTGGGATGTTAAGCTATGTAATTTTAGGACTGATCTAAATATTTCATACCTTTTATTAGGACTTGATGGTAGAATTGCTTTTACACACTTTATTGATGGAAAGTGTAATAATGTCTGGCCAACACAAATATGCGACTAGTTTAGACTGAAAAGAAAAGCAAGCAGGCATTCCTTGTAGCATTCCTCGCATTAAGTGTTCTTCCAGCCTTTTAGGAGTTTCTCTTTTCTTAATTTCTTAGTCATAGTGAATGTAGCATTGGAGGAGGTTTTCAAATTTTCAACTAAAATTTCCACTTTAATGTCAAAAATTCAGTTAAAACATTTATTCCACAAGATTATTTAATGTTTACTTATTTTATCAGGTGAGCTTTGAATAAAACACAAAAGCACACAAATAAGATGATACAATTCCCACCTGTTTTTAATTGAAAATCAGATTTCTGTCAATCTGTTTATTTTTGCATTCTATAAGGCAATCCAAGAAAATATTTGAGAAACTTCTACACTATTCATCTCTCCAAGCTTTGAGCTTCTCTGTGGAACACCATTTTCTTGCCAACCTTGCCTTAGAATATCTATAAAATGGAGAGCATCGTCTAGTAAAATGTCCCTAGTTATTTTATATATTTTGGTAAAACACAATGAGCTCTTCAGAGACTACTTTAGATTCAGTGACAATAAATGTAGAAACAGTTTTGTCTTTGTTAGCATTGAACTAACTACAGACTCAAGATCTTAAACAAATGNGTTTTTTTCTAAAAGCACACATTGTATAACCTTCCTGAATTTAAAATGCAGAAGAATATACAATGTACTAATTTATATGTAGAGTTACCCTTCTTCATTCAATGGAATTAATGTAAATTTCCACTGTATTTGATAATGCTGATATTAGATAACTCTTATATGGGATTCAAAATGAACTGTGCAGGCAGAAAACTGTGTATTCCCAATTTAATAGTAATAGTTGTTAAAATCTAAATTTCCCTAGGGTCTTCCTAAATTTGTGGTCTAGCAAGAAGTAATAATAAATTGTGGATTGACATTTCTTCAAATCTGATATTAGACATGCAGTAAAACCTACATTGATGAATTATCCAGGAAACATCTAATACTCATTTTTTTTTCTTCATTTTACAATAGCTGTGTGTCAACATGACCAATGAGAAGATACATCAGTACGTCAATGAAGTGCTTTTCCTACAGGAGCAAGCAGAGTGTGTACAAGAGGGAGTTGCCATGGAAACAGTGTATTCTCCTGGTAACCATACTGCAGCCTTGGATTTTTTCTTTCAGGTAGTATCCAGATCCATTTTACACCATGTATATTTATACACAGTCTGTGTGTGTTATGCTAATATAAACTTTGGCTTGCATTTTCTGATTTGTGAATCTTCAGTCAAGGTTATGGGTCAAAGATGCCACAGCTCAGTGGCTCACAGGGCTGAGGAAGAAGCAACAGAAACTCTCTGATTCATGTGTAGCATCTGTGTCTCCTGGCATGGCAGCTGTGCTGCTGTAGGGCTGGCGAGGCTCTGCTGTGAGCCTGGCAGTTTCTTTAGTGCCTGAACCTAGTTTCTGGAGTACAACTATTAAGAAGCAAGTAACACAATTAGTTTCTAAAAGATCATCAATAGTGACCATTTTTGGCAATTGAAATACTGTTCCCTTCATTTCTTATAGAAGAACAAGCCTTGAGCCCTTACCAACATAGTTTAATCTTTTTTACTTTTCCTTTTTTTTTCTTTGAGGTGAAATATGTTTCTGTTTACTAAATTACAAGTTGTGTTACTCTACAAGGAACAACTGAAATTCCATTTCTCCTGTATAAAATGAGAAGAATCTATTTTCCATTTCAGAAACCATCAGGTTTTTTGTCAATGCTGGATGAAGAAAGCCAATCTATTTGGTCAGTGGAACAGAGTCTCTCTAAACGGATTCAGTCTTACCTGGATACATCAGACACGCATACAGTCTATTCCTCCACAAAAGATGGAAATGGTAACCTTGCCCCAAAGGATCTGGGCTCCACCTTCACTGTTATGCATTATGCTGGGAGGGTAAGTTGTTTGAATATAATTTATATGCAGTTAAAGAAAAAGTAAACAAAACAAAATTTTACATAGCTTCTCCAGCTCATGGCTATAAATAGGATTTCACTGTCACGTGATAAATTTTCAGATGACAACTTAGAATCTCAATGCCACATCTAGAGTATAAAATGTGCAGCTTACATCACAGCGTGCAGGTTACAAGCTACCTAGTTCTGGCTCCTAAATTTTGTCTTCATTGTTAGCATTTCATGTAGAAGGTGTGATTCAGATCCCTCAGCCATAAATGTTTAATGCCATTTTAGTTGGCTTCACTTTGCATACAGGCCTGGTTCCTGTAGCTCCTCTGCTATATATGTAGATACCTGGGTTACCAGCAGGAATCTGGTAAAAAAATCAAACCAAAACCCCCACTTTTTTTGTTAGTAGTCGTAATATTTCTTTTTCTACAAAAACCCAGAACATGCTGAATATCTTTCAGTGTGGCTGTAAAAATAGCTTAATTTTTTTTATTCCCCTCCCTGCAGTGTTCATAGGAAAAGTGTAATCAATTCTTTTAAATAGGCTTCTTAGTCTTTCCTTTCCAATAATTAATTTTCACATTGTCCCCACAACCACCCACAACTCAAAGAAGGCAAGATATGTGGGTTTTTTTGATAATCTGATAGCAGTATAAATAGGGACAGATCTATTTTGTGGCTCTCCATTTGGAAATGAAGCTGATGGAAGTCTTGAGTTCTGTTTTGACTCAAGCAAATTTGTTCCTGCCCAATGATAGAATTGTGGTCATTATTGAAAGGACTATCTGAGTAGTGCTTAAGTTCTTAAACCAAATACTCTGAATAAGTAGGTATATCCCAGTAGGTTCTTCTTTCATCACAAGGCCTTCTACTTAGAATCAAATAATTTGCCAAAGTTCAGTGGTTTGAGTACCTCCATTACTGGGACTTGTCAGTAGGAATGTGGGCACCCAGTAGTTAGATAACAATACAACCAAGATTTTGTCAAACATGCTAGGACTTCAAGTGATGGAATAAAGAACTGACCATGAACTTCAGATGTCTAATTTCATTTATAATTTTTTTTATACTTGTTACATAAGTATTTTTTTAATGCCGTTCTGTTTATACAAATTTGTCCTAAGAGCTCAAAAAAAGTTCCACACCATAAAACTTGACATGGAAGCAGCAGCAGCAGCAAGGCATCTACATTAAAATCACAACCAGAATAATAAACACATTTCTTCAAAATAAAAGAAATATTTGTCTTATTATCTGAAGAAGCATTCAGAAGATTTGTTAAGACCGATATTTCAGGTGCCTAGTTCTGAAAGTTAAACTGTGAGTGGTAAAGAGGACACTTTTCATTAACATGTTTTTTTAGCTTTGCATGGTTGTTTAGATTTTTTGTTTTATAACATAGACACTTGGTTTGACCTTTTCCTAATAATAGTAATGACATTTAATCTAAAAGCATGAACAAAGAGACAGCTTTCCAAGTAATGTAAATCCACACATTCTTTTGAAGTCAGTAGAGATCATTTGATTTACATTGGCCGAGGAACTATTCCAGTCAGGTTGTTTTTGCATCCTTACAACAGGAAAATGCTTAGCCCTGCCAAAACAGGAAAGTCCTCTTGCAACTGCCTAACTCTCGTTGCTTTAATAGTAATTGAGCTAAATGCTTAAAGACAGTTGAATATTTTTGGGTTTTTGTGGAACTGTTATCTGCCTATCATAGATTGAAATCTACAGTGTTTCATGATATGTATGTATATAAACTTTGATGATAGTATGACTGCACTAAGTGACACAAATTGTTCTAAGATTATGTGTCTTCAAATGTTTATTCTAAGACTATCTTCAAATGTTGAGAACCTGAATATGAAAAACTCAGATTTTAAAACTGCTGATGCTGTTCTTCAGATTGAATTATTACTACATTTAGTACCTTTTTATAGAAATTATTGGTGACATATGCGTTATGAAAACTGTAAAAGGTTGAGTTTTTTTAATATACCAGGATTTATTTGCACTCAAAAATAAGAATTTCATATATAAAGTACCAGTATGGTTTGGCAGGTCTTGAGACCCGTTTTTGTGGTCTTGATATGAATTAAATGGGTCTAACACAAGTGAAGTATAAAGCAATCTTACCCTTCATTGTTGCCATCAGAGATCTCCAAATTTAAAACGAGGGGCCTTAATTTTATTCTCATTTGCCACAATTTTTCACTGATTTTTACTCCTAAACTTGTAAAAGCTTCTCTGTATTTACATGAGTATAATTGAAAGATGAATCAGACCCAGAGGGTAGAGAAAAAATTACCAGTAAATTGTGACAGGTAATCAAACATGAAAGTCTTCACTTCTAGTATTAATCATTTATGTTCAGGTGATGTGTCTAGGCTGGCAGTTGAGGAGGAAGTCACACTAAATGCATCAGGCTCTGTGTTAGAACCTGAAGGCAGACATCCTGATTTCTCTAGGTAACAAAAGCTGCAACTGCAAGGTACTTCACAGCCAGTGTTAAAGAGTCATTAAAAA
>VZTR01004106.1:24766-41156 GCA_013400775.1 Chaetops frenatus
CTCAGGAAATCTGCTAACAATAATAAACTGCAACACTTTTAAAAGATTTTTTAAAATAATAGCAAAAGAAAGTAGAGAAAATCATTAATGTATTCCTATAATCATGTACATGTGTTACAGCTAATGTCAATGTGATAGGTAACTACATTCATTTTAACTAGTTCAAAGATGAAAATCAAAGCTGCCTTGTCCTTGTATAATTTTTTCTAACAAACTAGACATGACAGATTTTCTTTCATTCAATATTCAATCATTACATTGCTATTTACAATTAAAGGTTGGATGATTACCCTAAAATTTGTTTCATGCTTTTAATAAAATAGAATTTACACTCTGAGTTTAGACAATTTTGGTTTTTTAACATAAAGAAGTCAGCTGTACCATGTGTCATGAAAACTGTGCCTTCTTTATAATGTATTTTTCCTTGTTTTTATGAAATCCTGAATCCATGTGCTGAGTTGCAATTTATTAAATGTCATAGATGGGTCATCTGACCAGTAGTTTGAGCAAGAAATTCATATCCCTTGATTCTGAAGGCTGAAAGGTTAATACATAACAGGTGCTGCTTTGGAGGAAACCATTCCAGGCAATGCTTTTCAATCAATGAGATGTTATTATGAGCAATAGAACCAATTTTTTTTAATCAATGAACCTTTATTACGAAATTTACTAAGAGAAGCTCTATGCAGTTCTTATAAACCATTCTATCTTCAAAGAATAATTCCTTTTGTTTGTGAAGCCTTTTTATGGTTTATCTAATTTTGTCCTTTTTAAGGTAGCACGCTGGATTTACACTCTACTTTCCTGATTAAAAAACAACAGGAGAAACTTGGTAGCAAACATGCATTTAAACCTGAGCTGCAGTAGGGGCTGTATGTGAGTCCTGCTGGGCACTGGGGTACCCTGGGCACTGGGTGAATCCATCACAAGTAGCTCAGCCCACAATTCAGAATGGAAGATTTTGTTCAGCAGGAGGGCCACCAGTTCCCATCCTCAGTGCAGGACTCAGCAGGAGCTGTGCTTGCCTGTGTGACACCAACATATCCTGCACCTCGGTTTCATACTGTGTGTGGAATGAAATGCTAAGCATAATTGAGCAAAGATTATCAGTGGTGGCCTTGCAGTGGTATACTCAAGCTCCATCAGCACAGGTAAGTTCACCCCATCAGGGCCCATGGACTTGTGTATGTCCAGTTCACTCAAGCATTCCCTGACCTCTTCCTCTTTCACTAAAGATAAATTTTCATTGGTCCAGCCTTTGCCATGGCCTCTGGGACCGAGATCCCTGAAAGATGAGCTGACATTTGGTAAATCAGCTTCTTCTCTATCCTGTGTAGCAAGGTACTCTTCTTAAACCATGGGCCTGCATTTTCCTCAATCTCCCTTCTTTCACTATGTACAGGTAGAAGGCTTTTTTGGCATTGACATCCCTGGCCACATTTAATTTCCCTTGGGTTCTAACTGTTCTAACTTTATCCCTGAGTGCTCAGAGAACGCTTCTGCATTTCTCCCACACCCCCTATCCTTGCTTCCTCCCTTTGTATGGTTTCTTCTTATCTCTGAATTTGGTTATGAGCTCTGTTGGTCTGCAAAGGCCTTCTGGCATTTTTCCCCAATTTCATATTCATTGGCATGGACTACTCTTGAAAATTGAGGAGGTGATCTTTGACTATTTAACAGCTTTCTTGCACAGGACTTTTCCAAATAGTCCTGTGAGAGTGCAAAGCCTAAGAACGTGTTGTTGTAAGTATGAGACCACATACTATGACTCAATTGATTCCCTTTCAAATTTTTTAAAATTCATTAACTTCTCTGTGTTTGAAATGTTACTGATGGCAAACCAGACCATTTAAAAGCTCCTCAGAAGACCATGAATATGATCTCGTAGCGATTTGAAGACTCACAGATATATATTCAATAGAGTATATGCATATTTTATCTGTATTATAATTTACATACGTTATACCTATGTGTTTGAATATTTATGAAAAGTGAAATATGAAAGAATGTTTTGGTAATGAAATTTGTGCATGTGGTTTAGTCTTGGTAATGCTTTTCTCTGAAAATATTGTATCACTTTCTTGTAAGTGTGTGGAAATAAGTATATGCTCTTTTTAAAGAAAGATCTGTCCTAAAAATGTAATGAAAAAATTGAATGTTCTACACAATTCTCCTCCATGCTTATTTCCATTCCATCTATTCTGGAGACAACAGGAAAAATTTCAAATGGGAAAGGAAGAAAAGCATAATTGTTAAAACAGTCATATAGAATGTGAAAAAAAAAGCCAAAAAAACGCTTTCAGGCATTTTTTTTTTAACTCAGTGTGTCCTGTTTTTATAGCAGTATTAATCTTACATATTATATCATCAAGAATATGAACAAAACCCACAAAATAATTTTCAGATGCATGAGAAAATGCACATTTGACTTTCATAACCAGCTTTCTAAAACAATGCAGCAGTGCTCATCTTATTGTGTGATTATCTAAGTGAAGATACCACAGAAGCAAAGAGATGCAGCAAGAAGAGGAGTTGTCACCATGGCATATGTCATGTACAGAGAAAAAGTACAGCTTTCATTCCAGGGTGTCTGCAAAAACTGCTGGACATCTTGCCAGATGCCACCTTTTGTAAAGAAAAGAGAAACAGTCCCTTTAACACATGTTACCAAGGCAGCCCAGGTGAACATTTGAGAAAAAATAGAGCAATGTGACAATGGAGGAATAGAGAAAAAATGGCACAGTTACATAGCTCTCTAATCTGGCAAGGAATTTACCCCCAGACTGTCAGCAAGGCTTGTTTGTCCCATACTGAATAAAGCATGCTGTGCCAAGCCATGGCTAACACAGCACAGCAGTTTTCACACCACGTGTGACCAGAGGAACTGCGAGCTCACTGTGCTGCTCTGAAGGATACACTCTGGGTCACGTCCATGGGAGAAATTTCACAGAGTTGGCTGTATTTCCTGGGAGAAAAAGCCTATAAAGATGAAGAATCATCTGACTTTTACTTGAAAAAGTGAAATCATGGAGAACTGCGTGCACAAGGTTGTATCCCATGAGCATGTCTTGCAAAACAATTCTCACAGGCTGGGCTGACTTCCACTGTGACCATGGGAAGAAGAAATTAAGTTGAATTTTCTAGCTTGCTTTCTTGTATTTGTTTCAGAAGACTATTTTAAGAGAGAAGATTGGAATGGTTGTAGACTTGAGTACTGGTACCAAATTCCACATACCTGTTAGCACTCACTGCTAATGCCCTGGGAAAAGCATGGAACCTGCATAAAACCTCTTACATGAGCTGGAGGCCTTTGCACACTTTGGTGAGAGCTACTCCATGTGTAGATTTGCTTCCATCACAAGGTCAGAGGGACCTGATTCCACAGATTGGAAAGAAAGTGCCAATAACTACTTGCCAGCCCAGAACAATTCAGTGACAGGAGCATCAGCATAAATATATATACACAGAAGAATGTAATTGTCATGTGAAGGGACTATTTAGAGAATATCCAGGTTCTTGTGGAAGGTTTAAATGAATTCATTCAGAATCACTATCTAGGAAATCAATCCACAACCAACCAAACAAAAATAGACCTTAAGGACTTACCTAGAGGCTTTTTCATATTCTTTTCCCAATAATTTCCAAAACATAATCGCAGAGCAACTCAGGCTGCTGGCTTGTAATAGCTTTTCAAAATCTTTTTGACTTGGTCAGGTAGAAGAAATGACCCATTTCATTATTAGTTTTCTTGCCACGGGTTCCAACATACAGTATATGGTAAGTAGAAGTAAGTAATATTTACTCATGTTAGGAATGAATATTTACAAATACTTGAAATTGTCGTACAGTCCTTAATACCTATAATATTTTCTAAAAGTCACTATTATATACTTTAGATGATGGAAATAGTATATCATTGTAAATAACAGAATTTAATACCATAAAACATCTTCTGGAACTTTATGTCAAAATTAGCATTGAGCTAGATCTTTGAATTTGTGAATTTTTGACCCAGTTTAAAGGTAACACTGGGAGTCTTTATTAGTAGGTACATGGAGTGACATTTATTGTAATTCTTCTTTTAGTCCCTTTGAGAATTCATAGTTTTTGCTAAAACCCCCACAATTTATCAAATGATTTATTGTGAAGTGTTTTAAATTAATTATGATAAAGACCAGTTTGAGGTAAATTATTTTTGAAATTTATTTGTGCAAAAGACAACAAACAAGTAGAAAAACTGAGATTTTTCTAAAATTTGCAGGACTTTTCTCCCTGCTTCTCTTAGAATTCTATTTTGATTTCTTTTCATTTCTTTTGATTTAATTTGATTTTTTTTAAACCTGATGTGTACTTTCATAATGCTTTTCCACCGAAGATCTTGTGGGATGCATCAATGCCAATTATAGTCTTTTAAACACTTCCTTTCCTACTGGTATAAGAAGTGAGTCAGTTTATCAGCTTTAGCTTTTGAACTCTCATATTCCCATATATCCTCTTTTCTCACCCTGTTTTCTCCTCTTTAGTGAAAGAACTTTCCAAGGAAATGTTTTTCTTCTTAAGGAGTTAAATTCAACTCATTGCATATATAGTTAACATTTCATTGATACAAATATATGTGAAGATAATAAAAATGCAGATATTGTTAACATTAATTATATATTTAAATTTTGAACACTTCAATGATATAGTCAATTAAATTTAAATAATTTTTTTTTTATTTCCTGCTTACACCTTGACTTGGGCACAGATAAATGAATCTATTGCTTCATTTGTCCTATCTTATTTTATTGTATAAACATTTTTCATAACCACAAGTGTTTTCCAATAGCCAGACTCGATACAGATTTTATAAAGAAGGATTTAGTATGAACAAAGTATCCTTTCCCTGGCCTTGGAGTAGCTGTATTATTTTAAATTATAAATTAAAGAACAATCTCAACATCTGCATGTGATACAGTAGTGTTATTTCTTATGCCAAGGAAAAGCCACACTGTCAGGTTCACTGTTGTTTTCAATATTTCATTCTTAAGATGGTAGGACCTATCTGAATCCTCTTGTGATAGCTTACAAAATTCCTAATTGCTTTTGCCAAATCATGACTTAGTAGTTTTGAAGGATACTGCTCTTACAAAGACCTGTAGCTGATGAGGCAGTGAAAGAGAGAGATCCAGCCCTTCTGTCACTTCTGCTGGTAGCAGTGAAGTCAGCAAAGCTTTTCATATGACAAAACAATTAGACTGCAGTTGTTCACGAATAAATGAAGTTATAACACTGCAAACACAGTTTGTGGCCAAATGCTTTGGGAGGAATCACACTCCCAGTATGTTTGATTCAGCTTCCAGAGGTTTTCTTATTTACCCTTTATGAATCCGTGAGGTTTGTGAAGGACCCTGGGAATTTGGCAAGTGCACATTTGTCAATTCATCAGTGCAGGTTCAGACCACAGCAGAAGTTGATCCTCTGTTCCCTTGAATTGGTGTCATAGCAGAAGAGACTCTCAGCTGGACTTACATCCAAAGCCACCCACTGCTTTAGACTTGGTCATTTTTAGCCAGCAGCAGCAACCCCTCAGAAGTTACATGATGTTTTATGGACACCTATATGCTCTCCCCCAGGCCCAGTCTGTAGAACTCAAGGCACGCAGTTTCATTTGCTTTCATCTTATTGTTGCAGACAATACCAGCCCCACGAAATAGAAAGAAATATTCAGAATTCCATGAGACGAAAAATTTAATGTAAAATATACTTCTTCTCAAGCTCTTCTATCAAATACACCTTTGCTGAGATTATCATCTATGCTTATTTTGGCATCCAGACATGAAAAAAAAAAAGAGACAAGCCACAGTACTACAGTACAGTCTATTTTACCTCTTCCAGAATAGTGGCATAGACAATAAATGAAATCAGCAGGTCGAGGCCTCCTGTGGTTGCTATTGTCTGCCAGAGTAGAATAA
The DNA here is from genome assembly GCA_013400775.1 of Chaetops frenatus. NCBI lineage: Eukaryota > Metazoa > Chordata > Aves > Passeriformes > Picathartidae > Chaetops > Chaetops frenatus. The sequence goes on from VZTR01004106.1 coordinate 30,721, forward strand.
AGAACACTTAGAAATATCAGAACATTTTCTAGTTTTCTAGTTTACCACCCAGACCCATTACTTCTAGCTCTCACATGTTTATACAATGCATCATGGCAGGATAAAGTGGAAAGACTTTCAGCTTCTAATCCTCTAGATATCCTTACTCTGGTCCTGTTTCAAAAAAAAAAAAAATAATAAAATTAAAAAAAAAAATTAAAAAAAAGGAGACAGATGTAAGGATGTTACTAAGCTTTGTTTTCACATTTAACCTATGGGGCTGGAGTGAGCAGTGCATGCCCTGAGCCTGCCTGGCTGAGACTGAGTCTGGGGCAAGGAGCAGGCAGGGAGGTTTGAAGCCTGGTGGAGTGGTTCTCCCTTCCCTTCCTTGGGAAGACCTCAGAGTGAGTGTCCTGTGCAATTCATGGCCTGTGATCATCTCTCACATGTTATTCACCAGAACAGGTTTTCCCTGCAGTTTCTCCCTCAGTGCCTGATGACTGCTGGCAGGAAGCAGCTGCTGAGTTGGGTTATGCCAAATGCCCACATCTGCATCCCTTGGATCTGAGCTGTGGGCCTGTCACTCACCTACTGAGCCATGATGGGGCTTAAAACTTCAGGTCAGCAGAGTGTGGCTAAGTAAAATTTTACATACAGTAAAGAGAAAGAGTAAATTTGGACATGCCAGTGGAATTAAACCCCTTCCAGAAATCCATTGTCATTAATGCCCAAAGGCTTCATTAAATCTCCATTTATCCTGGCATTTATCATCTTTTCTGTCAAATGTAGCCTTCTAAGGATGCCTCCAAGCCATTGAGAATGCTGTACTGCATGACTGCACAGTCCTCAATTTACTGCAGACACTGTAAGAACAACAAAACTCTTCATAATACAATTTCCCATCCAGGAAGCACCAGTTTCATTTAGCCAGAATCTCCATTTTTTCAGTTCGTTTCTATGTAAAATTCAAGGTGCTGTCTCTGATCTGTTAAGCTCTGTGTGATTTGTTTCTTGGCCTTAACCAAAGCAGCTAATGTCAAGATTGTCACATCACATTAACAGCCTTTCCAAGCTGCTGGACACTAGTCTGAGTCAAATTGAATCTCTTAAAAAGGGAAATTCAGTTACTACACAGGCTAACAGCTGGGATTGCAAGTCTAGTCAGGTACCTAGAAATGCAACAATGTTCCTGAGAATCCGAGTACTGAAATTAATGCTTGTGGGTTTTTCCTAGAATACATCAGATGGCCTTAAAGTAAACCTGTTTTCCAGTGCAGAATGTCTATTAGAAATATCCTCAGTGATAGAATCTCATTTCCAAACAGCTCACACAGAATATATTATTTAATAATTTTATTGTCTTTAGAAGTATAGAAATTTTAGTAACTACAACATAAAAAAGAAAGAATTGGATAGATTCTTGGTATTGCACTGACGTAACAATGTGAAGCATAAAATAATGTCTCTAATTTGTGATTTTTCTAAATTTTTGTTGGCTTAAGTTCCCCAAATGCTGACTTACTAGGAATGACCATCAGCTCCCAGCAGAGCAGTGCACACAGTTACAGCCACCTGAACACGTGCCCAGTCACCAAGAAGCAGTGAGCTGCAGCATCATCTGAACACCTCAAGAAGAAGAAGCAGAAGCTGGTGAAACACAGCTGCACATTAGCTGTATTCATATGCAGATTAGACGAAATTAAAGACATCATGAAGGAAAAGAAAAAAAAACAATGAAAACCCAAACCAACAGAAAAAAATATTAAATTAAAAGTGTTTAGATGTTGATAGTAAGGAGGATGAGAAGTTTTTCTTATTGTCTCACCTAGAACTAACTAATTTTTTTGGCTACTCCAGATATGGTCTTTGTGAAAGAAAAAAAAAAAAACTATGTGGTGAATGTATTGAGTACCTGAAGCCTTTTGAAACAATGCTCTGTTGAGGATATGTTACATGTAATAAAACAGAAGAAATTGGCCTTTTCTGCAGCAGTAACTTAGAGTCAGAGTTTTATGAAAAAAAGGGCGAGAGGTAACTCACCAATATGTACATCTTTGGTCAGAACCATGGTGAAATAGAAGAAAACATTAGTAGCCATATTTTTTGAGACACATTTTTCTGAGGCCAGAATTTTTATTATGTTTTTTTATGTGCCTATGATCACATCACTTTATTTAAAGCCTTACTGATACAGAGTAGTACCTGGATTCTCAAATAGTCACACCTATTTTGGGGTGACTTGCTTTCCCACTAAGGTTTTAATGACATAAAATAAGACTTCAGGAACAAGCAGTGAATCAGAAATTGTTAGTAGGTATCTAATTAGGTTTTACTAATTAGATCCTATTAAGCTAAATTGAAAGTTAAAAATATACTCAATTAGACACCAGAAATAGAACTAGGACCCCTGAAATTCTCCTTATCACAACAGCATTGAAACTTGCTGCTGAACTGTGTATTAGTTGAGAGAATTACAATGTGAAATACTGCACACTTTGGATCAGTGAATACAGAAATTATTTTGTTTCATTTCAGAAACTGTTTTGTCACACCGTTCCCATGGAGAGTTTCAGCCCAAGGTTCAGGGTGTTTGTGTCCCCTGTAGATTGAGATGCTCTTTGGCCACCTGTCCTAACAGGGTTGTGCAACACCATCAGTCCTGCTTGGGAGGGAAATGACAGAGCTGGAAGGAAAATGGGCATGAAGTGATCTGTGATATTTTTCAGGTTGCAAATGAATTGGGTACCTAGCATAAGTTTATTTGGTGATGTAGATTTACTGCACTTACTAAGCTTCATAAATTGTTGGAAACCTATTACAGAACAAGTAACCCAAACCTTTTAGCACTGGCTTTGACTCAGTGCAGTCAGAGCCAACAGACTTTGGCTGTCGACGTTAAAAACCTCAGCACCAACATAGGACCATAGAATGAGTTGGGTTGGAAGAGACCTCCAAAATCCATCTAATTCTGATCCACTTGTCATGGGAAGGGACGCCACCCACCAGATCAGTTTGCTCAGGGCCCCTTCTCATGTGGCCATCATCAAAAGAAAAACATCTAATAGCATCTTGCTAAGAACAAACAGAAAAAATTACTCAGCTGAGGAGATTATATCAGGCATTCTGGGAATAATATTGCTACTGGCAAGTCAGTGAGGATTGTGGCAAAGGCTTGATTCTCTCTTCCAGTGCTTAAAACTTAAAACAAGACTGTTCTGCTACTGGTTTCAGTGGACCTGGCCTTGTGTAATGGATCGAGGGATCATGCACAAACAGAAGTTTCATGTCACCTAAAGACTGCCCTTTTTATGCTGGAATTTTTGGTAGAAATGATAAGATTCTTTTTTCATTCTTAAGAGGTAGGCCTTTTGTAACATTATTTTTATGGCAATTTGAATAATGCTATCCATAATTAGCATTGTCACTGGTATTACATTTTCTAATATTTTTTGCCAGTTTTCCCAAATTAAATGAATATTTTCTGCTACAAAAGTTTATAGATTCTCTTGTTGACTTACCAACAAGAGTGCAGTAATAAACCACAGAAAGGATGAATTGGATTTCTGGCCTTGTCCAGCGTAGGTGGCTTATTCAGAATGGGAATTTCTGGCAAGGAATGCACTGAATTAAGAGTAGATAATTATATATGCCCCATGAGATATGTTTAATGTAGATAAAGGGGTAGGATGAGGCAACTGTGAGTTTAAGTTTATGTCTACATCCCAAAAGGACTCCCCAAGACTTTGCACTTTTGCAAGTTGTTGTAGGGAGAGTTGTACAGTTACTGAGTTTGTCTAGGACTTTGTGCATTAGATGCAGACTTGTGCAAAAATAGAAATACTTTAATCAAAAGAAGTGGAATATTTTATAGGCTTGGCATGTGAGGTTTTTGCAATCTGTTTTGGCTAAGATATATAGGAAAGAGTCCTCTCTGTGCAACATGTCTCAGGGTAAAATATCAGTTCTTTAAACTTCTTTTGTTTTCAAATATTTCTATTTGAATTTTTAAAAAGAGAAATGGGAATGGAGGCCTACCTATTTATTGCAAGTTTTAAAAAAAATTTTCTAGCAAGAACAGTGTGAAAATTTAAACATTTAAAAAGTATGTGCAGTTGAAAACAAGAAGTGTTGCAAGTTATTTTATATCATATTTGCTGGCTGTTTCTGTTGGAGAAATTTTTCAACAGAATCAAAGTATGACAATAACCCTAAGAATAATTTGTTTTAATGAAATTATTACTGTGTGTTACACATTTAGCTCCTTGAATATCTGCTGAACTGGCCCAGATCACAACAGGATGAACATGAGAAAAAATTGTTCAAGGGACAAGGGGGAGCATAAGTAGAAGAGGAGGAAAATCACTTGGTCTGTGGTGCCTGCAAGGGACATACTGCTGATATCCAACAGTTTAATAATAGCACAAGACTCAAGGGGCTGTTCCTCCCTGACTCAGCCTTAATTGGGAAGGATAACTTGAAAATAGTTTCCTTGGCAAAAGCTCTCCTGAATACAGATAGCTAAAACACCCTAGGTTTATACACCCCAGCCTATTAGTGTCTGGGGGAGGTAGGCAATAAAAACCCACATTCTTTCCAAACCAGGGAACTAGTTAAATTCTCATGATTTTCCATATGCTCATAACATTTAATCAAATGCCTGTCAAATGCCTTGGTCATGTAATTTAAAGAGGCTTTTTTATTGGGACTTTTTTCTTTTGTTTTTTTGATATTTGATTGCTTAGTGTAAGTTTATTAAAAAAATAAAATTCAACCTGTCTTCACAGGAAAAAGCTGTAATTTAGAACTTTGAGTTTATATTTCAATATTTTAAATATTTAAATATTTAAATTTTTAAACAATGATGGAAAAAATCAAAATTACTCCTGTAAGATGAGCAATTATCATTTGGTTTGATAATTATTTTCTGAGGAAAAATAAGTCAGCATTTCTTTGACTTTTCTTGTCAAGAATTCTTAAATTTAAAATTTATAGTGTAGAAAAATGACAATGAGTGAATGTTTAGCTATTACCCAAATAAAGCCAACTATTTTTGAAAAGCATATCTAAATTGTCTGATCAAAGAAATTATTTCAAATTACCAGAAAAGTAATTTAAATTTTTCCTCAGCGGTTTTCTTTTCCCACATAGAGTGATCCCAAATAGCATTTTACATATATTTATAGTGCATGCCTGCTTGATACATTGCTAATGGTGAATAAGTTTATAGCACACCTGTTAGTTTGGATATATGTGAAAAACTAAGCAAGAAAAGTAGAAAGCAGGGAAGGAATGACCATAATCTAAATAAAATCTGAAAGCTGTGCGGGTTATCACTGGAAATTTTGGCTAAAAGTTTGACTATAAAAACATGAGTGTTTTTGGAAAGGATATTGAACAGCCAGATATCCAAGTTGTCAGATGAAACTCTCTTGAGGGAACAACTGCTAATAGGGGATGTAAAAGCAGGGATTAAGGACATTTAAGTACTGTACTTAGGTTGTTAGAGATTACATTTTTCTAATTTAAGATACTGTATATGTTTCATTCTGAGTCATGGAAGTAGAAAAGGAGGGATATATAGTTAATACAAATTGCTAGGAATAAAAAGTGAGGAAGAAAAATCCCTACTGCCTTTATCCTAATTTGCATCTTCACTTAAGAAAAAGTGACTATAATTGCTTTAGAGGAATGCAAGTGAAGTAAGCTAAATTAATACTAGTTATGAAGCAAGATTAAAGAAGTTCAGCTTTTTTTTTTATCATTTAAGAAGAGGAGACTTCACAGTAACATAGCTGAGTTTTCTAAAAATATGAGGAGTGAAGATTACCAGAAGCAGAGAATAAAACATTAAGACAAAAATGAACTTATGAAACTGACAAAAGAGAGAGGATATATACAGAACTATTTCAGATAAATAGGGCTGCTTCTAGAGAATCTTTTACCAGAAGACAGCAGACATGCAAACTCAGGAGAAGAGAGACAGTCTTCTAAGCAAAAAGTTGGTGCAATTTAATATAAAGGAAAACAGAAACTGAAACTTAGTTTTGAGAAATGAGTCTGGACAAACTGATAACAAGAGATGCTTTCAGCTAAAACTCAAACAACTATTTCCAAAGCCTAAAAAAAACCAGAGAAAGGTTGTTTTTTTCTCTCTTTCCACCTCTTTTCCCAGGCACCCCTATCATAGCTTCTATTTAATAATGTGTGATATTCAAATTAGGTTTGCTGCAGTCATCCCCGAGCAAGAAGGTCAAGAATACCTGTTGATATTTACAGTAGTATACAGATAAGAGCTGGAAGCAGATGCTCACTCATTTTGGAAGGATTGAAACATAATGGGGAATAGTAGGAGCAGAAATCAATTTATATTTTGTATGTGATTTGAATTAAAAAGCACTGGTACCTCAAAAAATGCAATCGGTCTTCACATTCTGATAGCTATTGTAAAAATGTATGGGTCACTGATATTCCAGGTCTAAACACTTTAAATTTCAATTTGTTCTTTAACTTTAACCGTGTCTGCATAGCAAGAGCTAACAATGTATTCCTGAACAACGTTTCTACACCAGCATGGAGCTGCTTTCCAAGTAGAAGTCTGCTGTTATTTTAAAGAGAACATGCAATTCCATGGTGATCCCACATCTCAGGAATACCTGATTCTCACATCTCAAAAAATGAAATAGTGGATTGAAAATAATAAAGTGAAGAATGAAGAGGATGATCAAAGGTAGGGAATCCTGTATTTTTACAGCTGGGAGTATTAAACTGAGTCTGGAAAGTATCATTGTTAGTCTGGGAAGAGATGATTAGAAATATGTCATGACTAAAAGAAAGAAATTAGAGCCAGGAAGAATCTATTTAGGAAATTATTTATTCAGTTTCCCCAACAGAGATGAAGGGGGTGGAGATGATTTGTAGAAATTTGTCAGGTATCCACTAAAAGAAATGTCAGTGTCACTCAATTACAATGTGCAACATTTTGTCACAGTATATCCTTCATACCGTATCTTAGTTTCAAAAAGTAATTATGCAAATTCTGAAAAGAAAAATCCATGAAAGTCTTGTAAACTAAAATGTTAGGAATTCTTTCTAACAGAAATTTTCTTAAAAGTAGGGAAGCATACTGGAAGGAAAGTATTTCTCTCTATTTGACTATGTCTGATATGTTAATCCCAAGCATCCAATCCTAGTAATCACAAAATGCAAGATTATTGACTTGGTGGACCCTTGCCTGATACAGGGAAACTCTTTCTCAGCCCAGTTATAAAGATGAAAATAGTATCCATATAGGACTATATAAGGCAAATATTTACCTTTTAGCTGAGTAGAGGGAAAAACTGTTCAGAAACATCAAAACTAATAGCTGTTTGCATGTGCTGACATATTAATAAATATGTTTTCCAATTATATTACAAAAGCAAACGACATTTTAGGTTTCCATTTCATTAGCTAGATAAATCAAATGTATTTCAAACTTCTGATTAATTTCAAGCACTTTCTGACATGGAGCAAGAACAAGTATATTAATGCAGGTTACAGAACAATTTATACCACAGCTCCCTTTGGAACCCCTTTGAGTATCTCCTTCCTTACCTTTTTTTTATGGGATTTTTGAAGTCTTCATTATTTGTCATTTCTGGATTGACTGTTTCATATTTCACTGAAGTTACTTTTTCTGATAGCTTGCTTTGATCACTTTTGGTACCAGAGCTAAGAAACATATTACTACCTACACATTTCGTATTATGGATAATCCTGCCACAAATCTTCTCTTGATCCTTGCAGCTATCTGCTGCTAGCTCTGTGGAAGTAATTTTTATTTCCAGAATTTCAAGGTTATATACAGCAACACAGCAGGTAAGACAGGCATTTTTTACCTTCTCTGCTCCATCACAATTGTTTTGCTTGCTTGTAATTGAATCTGAATCTATTTGTTGTTTTATTAATTACAGTCACTTGTTTTAAGAGGAGATTGAGATGCCAATTCCTCATACTGTATTTACAGAATCAAATATTGCCATGGCCTAGATTTTTTTCTGTTTTGGCCCCACAAGGAAGATCATCACATAAACCAAACCTTTCCTGACAGATGCTTGTCTTATGTAAACATTTATGTAATACAGATTCTGGGCCCTTCCAAGATCCTGTATGTGATGTTGAGTGGTTCTGGTTGCAAGATGTTTTTCTTTGTAATTTCCAATGTAGATCTTCTTTGAAGTGACTAAAAATGCTTACCTCTTGCTTTTGTCTAAAAAGAACAAAGATAAAACTTTATTCCCATTTCTCCTCACTGGAAGTTTTTACACTTCTGAAGACCTGTCATATTTCTCCTGTGTGTCCAGTTCTTTAACAGAAACCTAGTTCTTACTAGCTTTTGAAAAAAATGTTTTCTAGTTCTTTGATCATTGTTTTTTATTCTCTTATGTGTTATCTTCTAATAGTTTTCTTCATTTACTGTATCAGGAGTAGGAAAAAGAAGGATAAAAAGTCTAATATGGTAATATATCTCAAATATTTTGTATTTAACTGCATTTAAAGTTTTAGGTAATATATAAATCTGTATGGGTCTTTTAGTTGAAGACTTAACATAAATTTTTTCCCTCTTTTTCCTCTTTTAGCGAAAACCATATTTATGTTAGAATATTTAGTTGTACAATAGCAGAAGTATAAATAGTAGTTAACTATGTTAAAACATACATTTGATTGAAAAGCAAATTTACAAAAAGGATGAGAACTCATCTTTTGTTTAAAGAAATTACTCTATTGTCATTCTCTGTTTGCCCTGAGCCTTTATCCATCTCCTACTTGAAATTAAAGCAAAAAAACCCCAAGCAAACAGACAAACCAAAAACCCAGGAACTGGATTTGCTTATATATGGAACTGCACTTATATATGTTATTAATCCATATGATCATTCTATTTTACTCTAAGATGAAACAGGTTGTTACAGCTATGGTTGCACAATTGTTTTGTAGCTTGCTGAAATTACAGTTTCTATATTACATGTGCATAAATTATAATTTACAATAAAAAATTTGTCAGAATATGTTTGTTCTAACTATTGGGCAGTCATTTAGAAGTGATCTAAGATTTCAAAAGGGGAGCAAGTAACATCAATGCTGAAAAGATTAAAGAAACAGGATTTTGAAAACAGGCTGTCATATGCCTGGATCAAAAATAATGTACGTGGAATAAGCATGGATAATATATGAGGGATGAGGTATTGTGAATGAGAGACAAGAGCTGAAATCAAGGAAATATCACACAGAGAAAATGAATGAGTGGCGTGTGGAGACTTTGATTGGGAGATACAACTGATGAGGCAAAGCAAGGGGGATTCATCAATAGAGCAGAGCACAGAACGAGGAAGTTAAAAGAAAATCTTTGATGCCATCAAGAAGTATCCTAAATCACTCAGCCTTCCTTGCAAAGTCATGAAGGCAGCAGATGGCAGGGCCCTAATGAGACTAGAAAACATCAATACTTGCTTTGAAAGAAGACTTCTGGAATTATACAGAGCACTGAGGGAGATTCCAGTCTTGAGTAGGAGTGAAATACCCTCTATAAAGAACCATATCCATACATACCTACTGTCAAGCTAGTCGATAAACTGTTATAAATTGTATATCCAATAGTGTTTTACATAATCTAATTATAGAAACACAAAATCTACTTGAATTTTCAGGATGACATGGTGCAGTCTCCACAGAAAAGGCACCAGTAAGTTTTCTGTTCATAATGCACAGTAAATTTTTGTGTGACTGCCTAAATGATTAAATTGCAGATTATAAAGATATGAAGATTTAAACAGTTGATGTGCTTCAGGATGCACATCCTGTGTGCATACGTTGCATAATCTAGAGTGTAGGTAATTTAGGTACAGTTTTATCAGGCATTCAGTTTTTTTCTAAAACTGATTTCACAACTGGAGTCCAAAACCCTTAAATTCTCTTTCCCCCCTGTCTCCTGCCTCCTAAAGAGATATGTTTTCCTCTGCTGCAGAAATGCCTTCACTATTTCATTTGCTGAGAATGTCCTTTCTCCAGCTTTCCTCATCAAGTAACAGTCATATAAAAATTTCAATGACAAGAGGCAGAATACAAAGAAGTGGCATTAACAGGTACATGATTTTAATTTTACTATAAGATTAAGATTCCTTTTGCTTTCCATTCCCCCTTTCCCTTATTTTTTTCTATTCCCATTCCCACACTGTCCATCATCACTGTTTTCCTCTGCTTTCCCTGCCTGTTATATAATATTTTCTTTTTACTTAAGATATATTAGATATTTTATTTCTACTAATTTCTTAACTCTATTTATTGGGGAGAAACAACTTTTTTTTTTTTAACTTGATAATTATATAATAAAGAATCTTATAAAATAAGAAGTTGTTTCCATGAAGACATTTGCAGAAGCTGTAGAAGCTTGCTAATGGAGAAAACAGAACGGTGTGGAC
>VZTR01004109.1:0-12491 GCA_013400775.1 Chaetops frenatus
CATCCATTCATCATTTTTATAGACATTAAAGAATATACCCATCCAAACCAAGACCATCCAGTTTTTCCAGAAAAATGCTGTGGGAAACGGTGTCAAGGCTTTACTAAAATCCAGGTAGAAAGCACCCATGTATATTCCTCGTCTCAGGGCTAGTGATCCTAAGGTTCCTCCCAGCTGCCTATAGAATTCTTGGTCTGCTTCTTCCTCCTGTTTGGGTGATCTCTAACAGACTCCCACCTCGCTACCTGCCCTGTTGGCCTTCCCCCTGATTCTTACCAATAAACAATTTCTTAGTTTTTCAATAACACTAGTATCAGTCTCATCTAGAATGGATTTCAAAATAAAGATTGTAAAATATGCATTCAACTTACCAAATAATTTACAGATCAACTGATAATTGCTAAATATACACTACATTCAACCCGTGTTACTGTCCAAATTAGAAGCCAAACTTCAAGCACCTGTGCATGCTTCAGGGGCTGGAACAGCAAAGGACTATGGATCCATGAGAGGGTGCAAGTTGTTTAAGAAGGTACTAGCCTCCAGATATTATTATATTCTCTCCCTCCTTGCCTTCCCTCTCCCCTGCAGTCGGACACAACAACCATCACACATCAAGTATGTGCCCTTTTAGTCTGTTTTGGTAGAATTAGTTCTTGAATCTTAAATGTGGGGCACCATTTCAAGACCTGCAGACTGAGTCACAGGGAGGAGGAAGTAAAAGATGAGAGTAATTTTTATATGACTACACCAAGAAAATCTTGTCAGACTGCAGTCTTGCAGGATAGCATCACAGAGTACAGTACTCCTGAATTTTTAGAGAGCAAGTTGGATTTTTGCCTCCTGTGACCATCACGCAAGGTAATTTAAAAACTTCAACTATCCTTACCCAAAAGCATTTCCCTGCAATGGAAATAATTGACAAAAGACACTGCATTCTGTCTATTCAGATTAACCTTGTGCACAGAACATGTTTCTACTGATTGAGAGTTGACACTTCAACTAATACAAAACCTTTCCCTGATTCCCACAAATTAAGTGTGTTTTTTGAAACTATCGTAAATTTCTCACTCTCCTTAAAAGTGTCTCCTTAAAGGTGTCCCCCTTGGAAATTAATTTTTTGAGAAGTAATATGATTCACATCAGAGTAAATTCTTCTACTTTTTGATGATTTCAGTATGTCTGGAAATTTAGTATAATCAGGGTAGATGGAGTTAACTCTTCTACCTGGCAAATGTTACCTTGGCTCGAGTCTGAGCTGAAAATTAACTTAGGTTTCATAACCCCCAGATTTGTCTGAATATAAGCAGATTCCTAATGACACATGACCGTCCATCCAGTTTTTAGGTCACTCTCTCTCTCTCTACTTTCATCCCTGCAGATAAACAGAAAGTCAAGGCCCAACCCTGGAGGGACCTGGAGACAAAGTGACAGGGAGCATCCTGCACACAGCTGCTGGCTTGTCTATAACTGATATCTCTGAAGATGGGCAGGTAGGTGCATGGAGGACAAAACGGGGGAAATTATTATCAACTAAGCAGTGCAGTTAGTGCTCAGGGCTCCACCTGAGCTGCTGGAGCCCCTTTGCTTGTCAATTCAGCCTTGTCAGGACAAGCCTGGAGCCAGGATTTGCGGAGAAAGGCTGGGCCCCCAGTCCATCTGCACAAGACTTGTGGTCTCACATGGAAGCTGGTCCTCACATTCTCCGACTGAAGCTCACAGAGCTTTTGTCCTCTGCTAAGAGTGTCAGTAACACTTTTGAGAGACCAGCATGGGAAGCAGAACCATGACAACCAACACAACTGGCAGACTGACATTGGGCTGGCATAGGGCCCTGAGAGGTAGGAGGCACCTCTCTGGTGAGAAAGACTGAAAACTGTTATTGTTATGATAATAGTCTGGCAATTACTTGCTGTTGACTTATTCATTGGTCTAATTAATTTCTTGTCTTTAATAAACTGTTGCTTATTAACCATTTAATTAATATTTGTGAGTGGAAAGAATAACTTCTTTAGTGCAATATAAAGCTTAGTATCACTTTCTCAGGTTTTGGATTTGGAGAGCAGTTTTTTTAACAATCCACTTATATTTAAATCTGGTCTTTGTCTCTGTCTCTTGAAATCAGAGAGGAGCCAGGATTTCTCAGTCAGTAGTTACCGTTTCTGGACCTATCCTCACCTACTGAGCAAAATCTGCTTATAGCCAAGAGCCACAGGGTTCAGAGAAAAATTTCCACCTGTTCTCATCGTGCCTATCAGCCTCTTCCTCAGGAAACTTAGGCGCAGCAGAGAGCTGGCAGGTGGTAGCTGTCTGACGGCATCCCACTGCTCTGTGTCACAGCAACAATATGAGGGAGGATTATGGAGAGACAATTCCAAAGACGTGAACTCGCATCGTCTCTGCCTTGACAGAGAGCTGGACTGCTTAGAGAAATCTCTCATAGCTCAGTCACCCAAGGCTCTTTTTAGCTCCTCTGTTTTTTAACTCCTTCACAGGCAATGTACCAGCTTTACATTTTAGCTCAATCTCTCCAATTCTTCCCACGTGCCCTGCAGTACTTGGTCCTGCCACCAAAGCAAGAAGGAAGTTTCGGCCATCAACTCTTCAACAAGAAATTCAAATAGCTCTTTCCGGTGTGTCAATCCAGTTTCATGAGAAGTCTGGAGCTTTGCCAGCGCAGCAAGTCCAATTAAAATCTCTCAGCGCACGACCAGAATATCCTGATCATATAATTAAAGACATACTGATGTCTAGGTGTGGGATTGAAGAGAGCTATACCTCCATGGACTTGAAAGCTTAGTGGTGATTTCAGCCTCTTCTCTGTTGTAGCACACTGGGGTGGGTCCTGCAACCAGAGCTCACAGATACTGGATTGCTACCCATGCACTGCGGTTCTGTGTTCTGATCCAGTGCATCACCAAATCCTTGATAGGGCTTTCTGCAGATTTCATGTCTCAATGCTTACATTTTTTCCCCCAGATATTCAGATTAAAGGAAAGCTATACTGGAGTTTTCTATGGTTGGTCATCTATGAGAAGTTATTTCTTCAAAATCTCTCAAGTTCCCACTGATTTTCTTCCAGTGGGGGTCATATTGAGTGTGAATGAGAATAAATCCTGGCATGCTCTCCTGCAGACGTTTCTAGTCCCTCTCTGCTCTGCACTCTTAACTAAGGACTGCAGAGGGGTTCATCAGCCATTTAGTATCTTTCCCTATTGCAATCACAGCACACCTCCACACTACTTCACTCCAGTGCTGTTCAGCAGTCCAGATCTTGATTTTTTTCACTCTACAGATGCTTTGCAGAACAGCATCCTTCCTTGTTAAGGATAAACTGTTTTTTCAGGCACAAAAAAGTTTTTGAGCACATAATACATAAATTAAATATTATTTATGCTACTGCTATGACTGTATGTTCCAGTTCCCAGGCTTATTTTAATGATGTACATTATGAAAAAGGTATGTTGGCATAACAATGAAAAATATGCTGCTCACCATGGCATTTCATTTTATAGATTGGCACGAGATGTCTATGATGATGACTAATTTCACTATAAGATCATGTCATCTCTTGCCTGTCATAAATGAAATTTCAAACTCAGTCATCTCTTCTACATTCTTGAATTCACTCTAATTAGTGTCCTTACACAACCAACAGTGACTGAGATACCCTGTAGCCAACAAGACTGTCTTTGCATTTGTCCTTTAAGACACGTCAAATCTATGGAGCACAGTCCAAGACTTGACATTAAATGAATATAAATTCTGGTTGGCTGTCAGTTACTACCATTGTTTTTATGTATGAAACTGTGTGTATCAGGGAGCTTTGCCCCTGCAGCCTATTCTCTCCTATCTGGTTCATTTTATAATGCCCCATAATAGCAGAGCTTTCAGTTTAGTTCAGATATTTTTTTCCAGATGATTTAGCATGGTTTCAGTTCTAAACAGAGGTGATTGAATAAAGTACCATAAATCTCCGAATGATTAGAAAATGACATATTTTATTACATGGACAATCAGTTTATTTAAAAATATAATTAGTTTGTACATCAGGAAACCTTTCCCCGGTTGAGACAAATTAAAAATAATTTCTACTTCTCCTTCAGTGAAATTTAAAGCCACACAATTCTACTATGAGGAATGTGTGATATGTTGAAAAAAAGGGTTTATGTTTTCCTCTCTGTATTTTGAGCAGATTGATTCTTCTTCCTTCTCATTCCTTAAGAGGGAGAGAAATAGACCATATAGATAAGATAACAGACTATAAGTAGAATTACCAGTGGTGGTGGGACTTTACTTCACAGTTGTCATGTTAATCAATTAGGAGACAAAATCTTTGGTGATGATAACAGGTGTTAATTCTCTGTCAGAAGCAGAATGACAGCCCTTCCTGACCCTACAAGCTGCATCCTGAAAGCTTCCCTGGCTGAGAGCCACAAGACCTATTAAACACTTTGAAGATCTGGGATAAGAGGAACAGTTTACAAGCAACAGCTGACAATATGTACTTTAGAAGGAAAATAGGTTTTTCTGTGTTGATGGATGTGTACCGTTCAGTTGCAGGGGAACTCAGTGCGATTGGACTCAAGATTCTCTGATAGCTTACACCTGGTATATCCTAAAAGCCAGAGATCTGCATAGAATCCTATAATATTTGGGGTAGAAAGCACGCTTAAAAGTCCTCTAATCCAAACCCCTAGCAGCGAGTAAGAACATCTTCACCTAGATCTAGTTGCTCAGAGCCTTGCCTAGACTGACCTTCAATGTGTCAAGGGATATGGCATATACAACACCTCAAGGCATCGTTATTTTTAGAGCTTCATGACAGAATCTTATAGACAAACACCTCTGCTTATTAGCCATGTGATGCAAGAATTAGGCTTGAATGGTATAATGCCCAAATACAGCTCAAGAACACATACTGGCAACTGAGTCCCTGTTCTCACAGGTCTACATGGCTAATAGAGATGTATGGAAGTCTTTGTGGAGTCAGATGGCATAAATTCAATACAGGTTGCCTGGAAAAACCTTTCCACCTGCTGTTTTTGTCGCTTGCTTTGTCCATACCATTCCCTGTGTGAGAACTTTCTTCTGTGGAAGGCTGTTTTCAGTCCTGTCAAAAAGATGCCATATCTTTGGCTTTTTGCTGTGATTCACTTACTTGTGAAATGAGTGCAACAATTGCTTAATTGACAAGGAAGTCAGCGGCATTCATGCCTCTAAAGCTTTTCAGGAACCTTATCAAAGAGCAATATCAGGCATCATAATTCACACAAACTGTTGTGAGTCAGCTATCTAATTCTGGAGAGTTTCATGCTTTATCTTGCTGCAATGCATGGCAATGAGAATGACATTCTCTTTCCATTCACATAATAATATGGAGGTTCTTAATTTGCCAACCAATTGATACATGTGCAAATAATAAGCTTCTTTTGATGGTCATCCGTTTGTTGGAAGATATTGTCAGAGATAGAATATAAGTTGGATATGAACAGCACAGGTAATATACTTACACTGGTGAAAGAATTACTGATTTGTGTTTGTTTCTGGTGTCTTCATTCCGCTCTTAAATACTGTGGATTCTGTTACCAACAGAACCATTTCCTTATCAAAAATAATCAATCATTCTCTGCAATATGCTCTCACTCTTAGCATTTATTTTATTCTTAATTACCATGCTGTCACCTTCATCCCTGTAGGGTAAATTGCTTTGTCCCTCACTACACTTATAAAACACTGAAACATTAAACTCCTTATAAACAAAGTCGTGAACAAGAAGAAATGAAGAGTAAGAGAGGGAAGACATGATCCCAGACTAGCAAGCTCTCCAGTGCTTCAGCCATCTCTGAGAGCTAATGTTCATTGGTTGCACAATAGGCAGTGAAGAGGAGGGCAGAAGAGCAAAATGAAAGACAGCAAAGAAGACTTGTTTGGTTGATGTGAAATATTTAAAGCTGAGCCCAGGTCCACTGAATCAAATAAAAAGCTTGTCTGGAAGGCCGTAAGTTTTGATTAAGGTCTTAGTTTCCTAGAAAAGCAGCTTTTTATCAGCTCTTACAGCTGATTTGATTCAGGAACAAGAAGGTCAAGACACTTTCTAGAAATTACATGGCGATGGACTGTCTCATTTCAGGTTAAACGTTTTCATTGTCATATCTATCTACATACCTATGCGTTTATAAAATATCCATCATTGTGGTAGCTCAAAATTTACACAGCCACTTAAACAGTTTGAAAAGCTATGCTCCACCATAGACCCATACCTGCTGACCAGAGAGGGAGTTAATATTTTTCATTCCCCTCCTTTCTCTAACCGACTGAAAGCAAAGCAAACTTTTTTTTGCCATTGCTATGGAGAAGAGGATCACACTATCCAGACTTGTTAACTTCTAGCTGTGCAAGACAAACATTGTTAATAAAAATACATCTTATTTTTAGTATATGTTGTTATCTTACACGGAAATGCTAAACAGCAGCAAAGCACCTCCCTCTTTTTGCTAATAGATTGGATCTCTTGCATCTCATTTGTTTTTTGTCCTTGGCTGAAGTCAATAAATAAAAGAACATGTTGTTTGCCTGTGGAAATATGTTCTTTATTTACAGCTCTCTCGAGTATCACTTTATAAGTGTCTTACACCCAGATGTTATGTCTCAAACCTGTATAATCAGCTTTGGTAAAGAAAAGATATCTTGTCTATTCTCTGGCAGTATCTAGCTTTATAACTTGACATAACCTTGCAGATGCTTAGTCTGTTGAAGGGCAATACATATCTCGAAAAACTTACTAGAAATCAGCATGCAAAAATGTTAGGGGAAACACATAGTCAATAAAATAAAGGAGATTTCAGGTGAAACAAAATTAGCTCAATTCAGAACAAGCTTGAGAAGAAAATTGCATGGTGGAGGTGGAAATCAGGAAAAATTTTTCTTCTAAAATATGACAACCCACCTACAATATTTCACCACCTTATTATTACAAAGATGGTAGAGATTAAGCACAGAATACACCCTCTGTAATAATTTAACTGCTGTCAGATAAAGAACAAAAATAGATTCCTGCCCTTTAGGTCTGTTTTATGTTCTAATATGCTTCATGCTCTGAATGTGACTAAGTGTGTTATCTTTTAATGAATTACAATTTCTTTCTGTATTTTTTCACATCTATTTTTCAGCTTGAATTTACTGACTTGGTCTTGGACCTAAGGGATCTAATTTAAGTAAACTACACAAATATCTTTCAATGGCGGTATATCCCATTTGCAATTTATAAATTAATATCAGCCCAGGGTGTGTAGTTATATGAATGATAACAAAATGAAATTGAAGGAGACCCACAATATTTCTTTGTTTATTATCATCCCATAGAATCATATCCTAGAGTGATTTATGTTTGACCAAAGACCACTTTTTTCCAACTCCCCTGCCATAGGCAGGGACACCTTTCACTAGGCCAGGTTACACAGAGCTCGATCCAACCTGGCCTCAGACAATGTCGAGGATAGCACATCCCGTGCTTCTCTGAGCAATATGTTCCTGTGTCTTATCATCCTCACAAGTTAATTTTGATAAAAGCAAAAGGATGCAAAACTATAATGTATCCTTTCTCCTCCCACCTCAGTCAGACATTCATTTCAATGACACCCTCCATGGATTTAAGGGCAACAGTCCCTTTTCAACCTTATGCTTGATAATGATCATAAATAGAGTCTTTTAACAAGTGAGGGATCACACCATAGAGCTTTAGAGTGGAGAGAATTGAAAAATCAAGTCTCACAATTGGAATGTCAAGGTACTTATATCCTTCATGACAGAAAAGAAGATGCTGCAGAGCAAAAAAAATTTGTGGATCATCAAAGGCTTAAAAGTGAATATTGGGCTGTCTTAAGGCATTTTTAGATGACCCAGTCATCTCCACATCTGATGAGAAAGAAAACATGTTCTTCATGGACCTCCAGGAAAAGGCACCATTCTGGTGATTCATACTCCAGTGATGCTAGACAATCCTAATCCTCTCATGTTCTCAATATGCAGTACAAATAACACTTGATTAATGAGTGTCTCAGAAGGTTGTGGCCAGGCAAGTGCTGTGCAAAAGAGACATTGTCTTTTAAGTTTGAACCTGAAGTCTATGGTTGTACTCTGTTTCTGACAGACAGGAAATTTTAAGTAATTAAGACATTAAGATACTGCAGGAAGTCATGTATCAAGTCATATGTTTCTCCTCTCTATCCTATTCTCATTTGAGGTGTACAAGGGTTGAGTGTGAGATCTGAAACATTTGACTTAATGTACCATCCAGAAAGTACATAATTATGGTTATTCTGACACCCACAAAAATCTCCTGGTTGGTTCTTGGTGTCAAAAGAATCTTTGATGAGAATTTCCACCTCGACCTATTTGATCTATGAAACATTTCCTTTAGGTGGGATCTTGTGGCTTCCACTTTTTGATTTTATTCTAAGTTCCTTTTTTTCCAACTTGTTCTTTCTCTTGCAATAATTATCCCACTATCCTTTTTAAAAATCTTTTTGATCTCTTCTTTACCTCCTTATAAGGACATTAGTAATGTCCATATAAATTTTTCAGATTATCCGTTTTCAGGCTATTAGCTATCCATGAAATGTTCACCTCTACTCCAAAGTTCTCACCTTGCTTTGTCTTTAGAGTTTGCTGAAAAATGCTTATTTTCACTTGTTCTAAGGTGTCATTAATGTCGGATCTGTCTAAAGAATCCCCTATTCTAGTGGTTTTCTATGACGGAGAAACTGGATCAGTGAACAAGAGAAAAGGTACAGCTTCTGTCAACCTGGTCTTCTGTAAGGCCTCTAATGCAGGCCACCACAACATCCTTACTTTTACAGTTGTGGGTTTGATCTATGGACAGTTAGGAGGATAAAGAATGGGTTAGATGGCCATGCCTGAAGAGTTATGGTCCATAGATCAATGTCCAAGAAGACACTAGCAACAATGGTTGTCCCTTAAATATCTATTCTGGCACAAGTCCTACTAAATAGCTTCATCTCTGAGGTAATCAGTGGGATTGACTACACTCTAAGGAAACCTTGAGATGACACCAAGTTGAGCTGTGCAGTTGATATGTTAGAGGGAACACATGTCATCCAGAGAGATCTTGACGGGCTTAAAGAGTGGGTCTACACAGATCTTATGAAATTCCTCAGAGCCAAGAGCAAGGTCTTACCCATGAATCAGGGCAAACAGATTAGAGGATGAAGGGATTTAGAGCAGGCCTTTTGAGAAGGACTGAGTGCTGCTGGTGGATGAGAGGTTGGACATGAGCTGTCAGTGTGCTCTCATGGCCCAGAAAGCCAGGGGTGTCCTGGGCTGCATCCAAAGCAGCATGGGCAACAGGGGCAGGGAGGCAATTTCGCCCCTCTGCTTTACTCTTCTGAGATTCCACCTGCAGTGCTGCATTGAGCCCTGGGGTCCCAGCACAGGAGGGAGAGGCCCATTGGATAGAGTCCAGAAGAGGGCCACAGAAATGATCAGAGAGATAGAATATTTGTCCTATGGAGAAGGGCTGAGATAATTGGGGTTTTTCTCTTAAATCCTAAAAAACATGTAGGTATCTCAGTTGATCAGAACTTTTTTCATTGTGTGATGGCTAACCTAGGTGCAACATCTCAGAGGAGACTGGCTGCAGCATCAGTCAAATNATCCTAATCCTCTCATGTTCTCAATATGCAGTACAAATAACACTTGATTAATGAGTGTCTCAGAAGGTTGTGGCCAGGCAAGTGCTGTGCAAAAGAGACATTGTCTTTTAAGTTTGAACCTGAAGTCTATGGTTGTACTCTGTTTCTGACAGACAGGAAATTTTAAGTAATTAAGACATTAAGATACTGCAGGAAGTCATGTATCAAGTCATATGTTTCTCCTCTCTATCCTATTCTCATTTGAGGTGTACAAGGGTTGAGTGTGAGATCTGAAACATTTGACTTAATGTACCATCCAGAAAGTACATAATTATGGTTATTCTGACACCCACAAAAATCTCCTGGTTGGTTCTTGGTGTCAAAAGAATCTTTGATGAGAATTTCCACCTCGACCTATTTGATCTATGAAACATTTCCTTTAGGTGGGATCTTGTGGCTTCCACTTTTTGATTTTATTCTAAGTTCCTTTTTTTCCAACTTGTTCTTTCTCTTGCAATAATTATCCCACTATCCTTTTTAAAAATCTTTTTGATCTCTTCTTTACCTCCTTATAAGGACATTAGTAATGTCCATATAAATTTTTCAGATTATCCGTTTTCAGGCTATTAGCTATCCATGAAATGTTCACCTCTACTCCAAAGTTCTCACCTTGCTTTGTCTTTAGAGTTTGCTGAAAAATGCTTATTTTCACTTGTTCTAAGGTGTCATTAATGTCGGATCTGTCTAAAGAATCCCCTATTCTAGTGGTTTTCTATGACGGAGAAACTGGATCAGTGAACAAGAGAAAAGGTACAGCTTCTGTCAACCTGGTCTTCTGTAAGGCCTCTAATGCAGGCCACCACAACATCCTTACTTTTACAGTTGTGGGTTTGATCTATGGACAGTTAGGAGGATAAAGAATGGGTTAGATGGCCATGCCTGAAGAGTTATGGTCCATAGATCAATGTCCAAGAAGACACTAGCAACAATGGTTGTCCCTTAAATATCTATTCTGGCACAAGTCCTACTAAATAGCTTCATCTCTGAGGTAATCAGTGGGATTGACTACACTCTAAGGAAACCTTGAGATGACACCAAGTTGAGCTGTGCAGTTGATATGTTAGAGGGAACACATGTCATCCAGAGAGATCTTGACGGGCTTAAAGAGTGGGTCTACACAGATCTTATGAAATTCCTCAGAGCCAAGAGCAAGGTCTTACCCATGAATCAGGGCAAACAGATTAGAGGATGAAGGGATTTAGAGCAGGCCTTTTGAGAAGGACTGAGTGCTGCTGGTGGATGAGAGGTTGGACATGAGCTGTCAGTGTGCTCTCATGGCCCAGAAAGCCAGGGGTGTCCTGGGCTGCATCCAAAGCAGCATGGGCAACAGGGGCAGGGAGGCAATTTCGCCCCTCTGCTTTACTCTTCTGAGATTCCACCTGCAGTGCTGCATTGAGCCCTGGGGTCCCAGCACAGGAGGGATAGAGGCCCATTGGATAGAGTCCAGAAGAGGGCCACAGAAATGATCAGAGAGATAGAATATTTGTCCTATGGAGAAGGGCTGAGATAATTGGGGTTTTTCTCTTAAATCCTAAAAAACATGTAGGTATCTCAGTTGATCAGAACTTTTTTCATTGTGTGATGGCTAACCTAGGTGCAACATCTCAGAGGAGACTGGCTGCAGCATCAGTCAAATCCTGTCACCTGCAAGACTGATGTCCGAAAGGATTTTTAATGTACCATGCTGTAAACCTCTTCTGGAAGCACTAAAAACTTCAGATAAAGACATCAAAGGAGCCCAGCATCTTTAATCTGTTACTAGGCAAACCACCATCACTGCAGATTGGTAGCTAGGAAGAGACGACACACATGGGTTGCTGAATATTGCACTGATTTTTTTGGTGACCTTCAGTCATTTGATAAATGATTGGCTGGTTGCAGCTTCTGGCGGGTAATAGCCATCATGGTCGGTGGCTTCAAAAAACACCTTTAGGTTGTCAAAAATTATGTGTCAAAATCCATGAAACTATGCAAATTCACAAAAAATTTTCCGAAAATATGATGGTAAAACAGGGTGTATTTTTTAAAAAAAGTAGGAATACATGCCAGACTAAGCGGAGCTTTTTAATGAGGATATGCAAGGACTGAAGAGAACTGCATCCTATTTCTCAGAGATACCACACTGGACCTGGTGATGGAGCTCTTTCATCTTTGTGATGAGGCAGCAGATTCAGCAGTTCTAGGCAGACAATTATGTTTCTGGCAGCAGCAGGTAGCACTGTTTGGATTTACAAAGATGTCCTGACACTTACCTTCAGTTTGTCTATGGTAATTTTGGGTTTTTTCCTTGATTGCTATGTATTTCATATATACATATGTTAATGGATGTTTACGACTCACGTATATAAACATTCAATGTTACACCAGTCTATATAGATGAATGATTTTAAATATGACACCCAACACAGCATTTATGTGTTCTGCTCTTGTTTTCCTGTTCACAGAGGTTTATTTATTTTCTCTCTCTCTCAATTTCAAGGTGTACTACTTGAATAGCCCAGAAAAGAAGAGACATATCAGTGAATATGTGCTTTGTTCAGTTTTGTGAGTATCTCATTTTTCTCTGCCACAATTCATATCAGTTAATCCAAAAAAGCACCTATTGTACCTTGATAGCAAGACCATCTGGAGTCCATTCTTTAATTATTTTCAAAAAAAAGACAGTCCCCCTCTGGCAAATATGCATTTTAAAGCATGACAGGGCATGTTTATCAGTTTATTGGGAAAAAATATTCAGTTTCTGACAAAGATATTCTCAACACCATAACTACTAATCCT
>VZTR01004117.1:9068-21100 GCA_013400775.1 Chaetops frenatus
CACCTGTGTGCTTAATAGCCTCAAAATCCCCCCTTTTTTTTTTTTTTTTCCCTTTTCAAGCACGACAGTGATGTTAAACCCCTCTTTCCCTTCACGTCCTGCGTGTGACACCTTCCCAAACCAACTTCCTTTCCCACCAGCTACTCTTGGACAAGTCAGTGCCCCGAAAATAGCTGCTCTTCCCCGAATTCTGAGCTCCTTCCAGCTCCTCTCCGAGTGCCAGGGGAGCTGCAGGGATGTGATGGGCTGGAAAGAGGCCAAGCATCAGCCTTGGAAGAGATGATTTCCTCTTAAAGTGGTTCTATGGCAACGGGAAACCCAAGTCCTGCTACAACACATTGGGTTTTTTCCCCCCTCAATTGGCAGCCAGAAAAGCGAGGCTGTCCCCAGGAGGGGACACAATATTGTGATGCCAGCACGTGGTGGCATCCAGGGGCACCAGGAGCCATTCCCTGGGTGCTCCCGGGCTTTTTTTGGGGCAGCAGCTCCTCAATTCCAGGCTGGCTGGGAGCTCTGGGACACTGGCAGAGGAGGGGGTGCTGGAACTGTGTCCTGGAAGGAAAGAGAGGGAGCAGAACACAGAAATTGGCAGTTCTGGTGCTTTTTCCCCCCAAAAACCATTTGCCACTGGTGTTTTTTGTTTGTTTGTTTGTTTGTTTTTTTTTTTGCGCTGAAGAGCCCTCACAGGGACTTGCAAGAGTTTTCCTCTCTGTGACTTTCACTCTGTGCAACAAAACAGTAAAGAAAAAACAGGATTGGGCATTACCAAAAAAATCTGAATTGGGCACCCCAAAAACTATTTGCCTCTATCTTTTTTTTTGCTGAGAAGGCCTCACAGGGACTGACTTGCAAGAGTTTTTCTCTCTGTGACTTTAACCCTGTGCAACAAAACAGAAAAAAAAGAAAAAAACCCAGGATTGGGCACCCCAAAAGCCACTTGCCTTTTTTTTTTTTTTTTTTTTTTTTTNCCCTGGAACTGTAAAACCCTCCCTGCTTTATTGCCCTCAGCTTTGTGCTGCAGAGCCCAGCAGTTGTGGGTGTCTGTCTGATGCCAAACCAGCCCTGCTGCTCATTCCCTCTGTGTGTGTGTGTGAGAGAGAGACAAAAAATTATTGTGCAGGGCAAACATCCGTATTTGCCTGGAGGTCTCATGAAAAGAGCAG
This sequence comes from Chaetops frenatus, assembly GCA_013400775.1. Taxonomy (NCBI): domain Eukaryota; kingdom Metazoa; phylum Chordata; class Aves; order Passeriformes; family Picathartidae; genus Chaetops; species Chaetops frenatus. The sequence continues at coordinate 10,232 of VZTR01004117.1, forward strand.
CTGGAAGTGCAGCTCTGTTTGTCTGGCAGAAAATAACCCAGAATCAAAGGCAGGGGCAGATAACTGAACACCCCCACCTTTGGCTGTTGGGGATGTGGGGTCATTTAGCTGCATCTTTTGTTTTGAGGGTGATCTTTGCTCCAGAAAATGAAGAATAAGAAATGCCTCGGCTGTTGTTGGTGTGAGGGGAGGCCTGTGCTGGGCAGGGAAGGTCAGTGCTCAGCAGGGCAGAGATTTGGGCTGGGCTTTTAACAATTTCCTGACAGCCAGGCCCTGCACACGTCCAGGGATGGGGAATCAGGGTGTGCTGTGAGGGAAACGCCACAAATTCGGGGGATTCTGTGCCAAATGCAGGGCTCAGGCTGGGCTTTAGGGAGGGTCTGGCCTTTTCCTTGCATAGCTCTGAATTTGCAGTTGTCCTCTGCTGGGTGAAAGGGTTGCTGTCTGCTCTGATACCTGCACAGGGGAAGCCCTGCAATGCTCTGGTGTAAAGAGAATTCATTGCTGAGTGCCCAGCAGCACTCCCAGAGCAGGGACAGGCACCCAGCACTGCCCTGCCCTGGCTCAGCTTTGCTTTTATGGAGAACTTCCATTCCTTCAGCTGCTCTGCTGGGCCCAGTGATGATGCCCTGAAGCCAAATCATTGCCAAAGAGCAGGGCCAGGTCATTACTTTAAGCTGGACCCTTAAATTAGGCATTTTTTTATAGCTGAGTTAGGAGACAGTGAAGCAACAGAGCTCTCTGGAGTAATCCCAGCCAGGATCTGAGCCTGGCCACGGGCAGGGCAGGCTGAGCCCCAGCTTATCCACAGCTGGGCACTCAGTGGGGCCCAGGGAGGCTGAACAGACCTGCAGGAGATCCAGGCTCCCCATTCCCATGGCAGGGAAAGGACGCAGTGCAGGGAGGAAATGAACTAAAGGCTTTCAATGAAGCCCTGTTAAGGAGCAAGGAGGGGAATGAAATGCAGGGCTCTGCTCTGGTGAGGCCAAGGCTGGGCTGCAGCAGAGGCTCCTGCACTTGAATTCAGGCAGGTAAAGCCCTGGTAGCTCCTGGCACCTCTGGGAGTCTCCCCCACAGGTGTGTACACACAGCCAGGCACTTCCAGTAGCTGTTGAACAGACAGGATCAAAGATTAAATGCTCTGCTAATTGGAAATGATCCCTGCTGGAGGCTGCCAGCCGTGCCCAGGGACCTTCCTGTCCCTCCAGCAGAGCATCCCAGCTGCCACCACTGCAGCCCCTGCTCCTCTGGGCAGCATCTGTGCTGCCTGAACCTCCCAGCTTGGCTTTTTCCTCTAAAAGTGACCTGGATTTGCATGTGATGGCTTCAGCTGGGGACAGCTGCAAGCCCTGCCCCTGTGACATGAACTCTCCTCTGTCCACAAGCCCAGGGGCTCCTTCCTGTCACCTCCTGCCACCTCTGCAGGCTCAGAGCTCATTTCCATGGCGGGGCAGGGGCCAGCTGCAAACCTTCCCTCTGCAGGAGAAGGAAGTCCTCAGAGCTGGCAAATTTAATTCAAATCCAAACCTCTAAATTTGGTTGCCTGCTCTGGCAGGAACCTGCTGTTTGCACTATGCAAACTGGACACAGCCTGCCACCAGCAGTGGCCAGGGGACAGCAGAGCTGATGCCAGCACAGCTGGGGGCTCTCTGTTCCTGCTCTGGGACATCCCCAAACCAGAACTCAGTGGGATTCCAGAGGAGCAGATGCCTCTGCCAGGGAGCTCTGTAAGGAATTGGGCACTGGGAGCACCAGGGGCACTGCAGGGGTGATTCTCCTTCACCCGAGGGCCCAGAGGAGAAAATGATGATTGATAATATTATTATTGTTATCATCATAAGCATTGCTGTAGGATCCAAATAGGATCTGGGAACTCTCCCCCCACCCACCCTGCTTGTGCTGCCAGGGTGGGGCTGGGTAAAGCAGCTCTGGGGCAGCAGATCCAGCACAGGGTCTGCTGGAATCTGCCCATTTTGGCCACTCAGGGGCTCAGATCTCACCTTGCCAGCACCAAAAGGACTCCTTCAGCCTTCTGCCTGCCTTGAGGGACCCTGTGGGACAGAAGGAAGAAGCCACTTACCTGGATACTCCTCCTCTTACCAGCGCTGCACAAGACCTTCAAAATCTCTGCTTAGCCTACATCTGGTAATACCTCCGAGGCCTCGGGCTGGAAATCATGGAGTTAAACCCTTCCCAGCAGCCAGGCCCAAATAATGCATGTGAATTACACTCAGAGAGCTGCCTTGCTTTGAAACGTCCATTTTTTTTTTTTTTCAGCCACCTCTTCATCTTTTGCAGGGCAGCACCAGCACAGCGCAGCCGCCCTTTGGCCAAATGCCAGGTGAGGTTTTTACCTTCACTAATAAACACCTTCCATGCAGGTGGGAGGGTTGGCACAGCCCTGTCTGTTCTCCTCCAGAGGGTGGGAAGGCACCCCTCAGAGAAAGCCCAGGAGGGAAGTAATTAAAAGAATCAAAAAAAACCAAACCCAACCCAAACCAGCAATAATCTCGTATAAAAATCCTCAAAGGGAGTAATCAAAGCAGTTCCCACCTCTTTCAGCAGAGGGGCCACACAAAACCCCTCCTTTTCCTCCTGCGGTTTCCCATTTTCCCCTGGAGTTGGAGAGAGAAAGCACAAAATCCAGGGCTGACCTGTTTTATCCCTTGAGCTCCCAGGCAGGGAAAGCAGAGTGAGGCTGGAACCTCCTCCCCGGGGGCTGTAGCAGAGCAGGGAAGAAGCACGGCCTGCCTGAGCTGCCCTCCATCTCCCTGCCCTCCTATTTAAAGCTTCCCCAAACGTTTTTGATTTGCTGCAGATGGGAGATGACCAAAATCGCCCTGGCTCACACACCTGTGTCATATCATGGGCTAGAGAGAGCATTGAGCAAGAGTTGAAGCTCGAGCTTTGGGGATGGATCTGATGTGTGGCAAAAGTTAAGCTGCAGAAACACAATGCACAAAGAGAAGGCTGCAGCTGGAACAAAAGCTTTTAGAATTAGCAGGGGACAGGTGCCTTGAATAGACAGAACATGCATCCCTTAAGTCAGTGAGAAGATTTTAGAATGCAACAGCACAGTAGTACAAGATTATAGAGCAAAAATCAGTTGGGAAGAAGTGTATTGTGATAGACCCACGTGAGGTAAAAATTAATGATTGGGGTAAGCGTTGCTAACAAACTGCTTGTCAGATGCTAATTGGCTGAAAAGTTTATTTAAGGAAGTGTAACCTTTGCATCTTTCTGTCCCACCCTTCCACCACGAGACTGATAAAATAAAGACTTTTTGCATCGCCTCCTCCTTGCCCCATCCCTGTGGGTCATCCAACAGGAGATCACCAAAATCACCCTGGCTCCCACACCTGTGTCAAGGCAGGGTGGATTCCTGAGTGTTTCTGGAGAGAAAAGTGCTCTGCTTTGCACCCACAGAGGCGTCCACAGTTCTGGGGCTGCTGTCACAGTTCTCCTGAAGGTTTCCCACCCTTTTTTCTGCCCCCTCCAGGCTCACCCACCACGGCTGGTTGCTACGGCGTGCGCAGATCCTTCCCCGCCGAGCTGGATTTCCACAGCACCAAGCAGTTTGTCAGTGATGTCTACTCCTCCCCTCTGGGCTCCAAGCCCTTCTCCTTCGATTCCTCTTCCCTCCAGGGCTACCCAGCCCTCCTGGAGCCCTATCTCAGCGAGCAGCTCGGGGATCACCGTGCTCCTCCTCTCCCAGCTGGCACCAGCTCCTTCTTCAGCCCCCCGGCCGTGCCCCCTCTGCTGCCATCCTTCCCCAGCGACCCGGGGCACTTCCTACTCGTGAGTGGCTCGATGCTTCTGCCCCCCCTCCCCTGGGCAAGATCATCCCATTTAAATGCGGGGTTTGATGCCTGAAGTGGCTCCCTGGAAACAGAGACCAGGCAGGAGTAGGGGAATAAAGGTGGGTGTTTATTGGAAAGGCCTTCAAAGGCTCACCCTGCTCTCAAAATGGAGCCCAAGATGGGCCCCGAGTCACGAGTCCTTCACACCTTTATGGCTTTGCTCCATTTACAGATCAGCATCAATTCCCCAATTCAAACTTTAGCCAATGATGGCATTTCCCCAAGCTCACCCCCCCTTCTCAAGATGTTGGGTTGCACATTTTGGGCCCAGGACAGTCTGGGTGTCCTTGGAGAGCAGCTGGGAGAGGCTTTGTTATGTCAATGTGAACATGAGAGAGCAGCAGCTCCCAGGCTCCAAAACCCTGCAGAGTCCCACACTGAGCACTGCAGGGTTTGGGAAATATGAAAGTTAAAATCCAAGGCATCGAGTTCACTGAGGGGGACTCGAGGGGGAAGGATGTGGCTGGTACAGGAGCAGGTGGGGCAGGGCTCTGGGGGAAGGTTTTTTTTCTCTTTGGTTCCATCTGATTGTCCCCTCTTCCTTTTGGGGACATCCCTGGAGACATCACATGCTGCTCTGAACTGGACACTGCTCACCAGGCACAGGGTGGGGTTGTTGGGGTGCCCTGTGCAGGGCCAGCAGTGGGATTTGATGATTCCTGTGGGTCCCTTCCAACTCAGGATATTCTGTGATTCTATGATTTGATGAAACCTTTCCTCCTTGAGTTTCTAGAAACAGCCCTTGGTGACTTCAGGCTGTTGCCTGTCCCTATCCCTGCCCCTTCCCAGGAGCCAGCTCCAGTCACACCCCAGGACAGAGCTCCTGGAGCCTGTAGGATCAGGGCTGCTCGGCCCTACTGGGACCCTATTCCCTGTTATTGCCAGGAAGGACATTTCCTTTCCCAGTCACACCACCAACCACAGCTCCAGAGCCTCGAGAAACCCTCGAGAGCATTCCCAGGGACAGATATTCCATTACCTCCAGGGCAAGCCTGGTTCCTAAGGGTTTCCCCTGCCTTCTCTCCCTGTTTCCCTGCAGAGAGAGCCCTGGGAGCAGACCTCAGCCGAGAGCCTCAGCCAGTGTGACAGTGCCTGCTCAGACCCTCTGCAGCCACTCCCTGCCAGCTCCAGCTGCCTCTCCCCGCCCGAACCCGGAGGAGTTTCCCCGTTCCGAGGCTCAGCTTGGACCCCAGCCATCCCTGGAGCCCAGCCCTACCCTCTGCACCCCCTTGAAGATGTCCACTACCCCCCCAGCTACGCTGCCCCCTCTCCCTACAGCTTGTCCCCGTTGGTGGCCGTGGCCAGCGAGCCCTCCAGGATGAGCCACCTGTGCCCGGAGCAGCTCCCGGAGCCTCCACACCTCCCCGAGCACTCTGCCTGGCCTAAAGAGGATGGAAGTGCCCTCTGGGGGACCTACGAAGGCAGGAGAACTTATTGAGGAGAGAGGAGAGCTGGAGGGAAAAGAAACAGGCCGTTATTGAAGCGAATTTCGCGCTCCTTGCTAAAATTGCTCCTTCCAACGTGGCGTTTTGTGCTCTGTTTAGAAATACAAGCCCTTGGACACCGCAGGTTGAGCTCAGAGTGGTGCCTTCTAGTGCCTCGTGAAAGGAATTCCTCCCAATCCCGCTGTGCCACAAGCAAAACACTCAGCCTGACAAAAGGAGTAAAACATTCAGCCTGAAAAACAGAGTAAAACACTCAGCCTGAAAAAGGGAGTAAAACATTCAGCCTGAAAAACAGAGTAAAACACTCAGCTTGAAAAAGGGAGTAAAACATTCAGCCTGAAAAAGGGAGTAAAACATTCAGCTTGAAAAACAGTAAAACACTCAGCTTGAAAAACGGAGTAAAACACTCAGCTTGAAAAACAGAGTAAAACATTCACCCTGAAAAATATCTGCGCTCTGCAGGTTTTTCCTATCAACACAGATCCCCCTCTCAGAGGGCTTTTCCAGCCTTAATGGCTTAGAGGTTCTGCAGGGTGCCCCGTGCCCGAGGAAGCCTCTCCATCCCTGGCACCAGCAGAGCACAAAACACCCCCTCCCCGACCCCCCTTTTGCCCCAAATTGCCCTCAGAGCTGCTCCCTCCTTGCCCACACCAGATCCCTGCGCACCTGGTGATGCCTGATCAGAGTGAGCTGGAGCAGAGGGCAGGCAGAATGAGGGGAATAAAGCAGGGATTTATTTATTGCAAGGCCTCCCAAGGCCCCACCCTGGCAATGGCAGAGCCCGGNATGAAGTTCCTCCCTCCTTGCTTGGCCTCCTCTTTTTTACGTTGTTTGTGCTTTTGGGGCTGAGGTTGGGAAGGATTGTCCTTGGATCTTAGGCTGGGGAGAATTGTTGTGTGTGACTGCCCTGGGAAGGGAACTCAGTAACACTGGATATGGAGCTGAGAGCTGCACACTAAAGCAGGACAGAAAAAAACTTATAATTTAAGGCTTCATCGGTGGGAACGAGGTGGGATGCTCTGGGAGGCACCGAGGGAGGCTGGCAGTGGGGACAGGAACAAATGCCAGCCCCGGGGCAACTCCGGGGCCCGTGGCCACTAGAGGTAGCTCTGCACACACAAACACAGCCAGGTGGAACCCTCGCAGACCCAGCTCATCCCTGCTTTGTCCCGGGTAGAACCCTCGCAGACCCAGCTCATCCCTGCTTTCTCCCGGGTGGAACCCTCCCAGACCCAGCTCATCCCTGCTTTGTCCCGGGTGGAACCCTCCCAGACCCAGCTCATCCCTGCTTTGTCCCATCTCAGCACCCACAGCAGCCTGGAGCATCCCAGCCCCCCGGTTAATGAGATGCTTCAAATCCCTCCTGGCCTTTTTATCTGCAAACCCTAGGGCTGGTGGGGCGTTTGAACCCTTCCCCAGCACCTTCCACTCCCACGGGTGGCAGCTGTGGAGCCTCCTGGGGTGGTCCCTGCCCAGGCAGAGCTGTTCCCTGCTCACCTCGGGGGGTGTGTGCAGCTCTCCCGGCCCCACAGCTGGCCCTGCTGCCCCCAAACCTGAGTCCTGCTCCAGCTTTGTCCCATTCCACAGCTGGCACCGCTGCTGGGCTGAGTCCCAGTGGCCATCCCAGCTCCCAGTGGCCATCTCAGCTCCCAGTGACCATCCCAGCTCCCAGTGGCCATCCCAGCTCCCAGAGACCATCCCAGCTCCCAGTGGCCATCCCAGCTCCCAGAGACCATCCCAGCTCCCAGAGACCATCTCAGCTCCCAGAGACCATCCCAGCTCCCAGTGGCCATCCCAGCTCCCAGAGACCATCCCAGCTCCCAGTGGCCATCTCAGCTCCCAGAGACCATCCCAGCTCCCAGTGGCCATCTCAGCTCCCAGAGACCATCCCAGCTCCCAGTGGCCATCTCAGCTCCCAGAGACCATCCCAGCTCCCAGTGGCCATCTCAGCTCCCAGAGACCATCCCAGCTCCCAGTGGCCATCTCAGCTCCCAGAGACCATCCCAGCTCCCAGTGGCCATCTCAGCTCCCAGAGACCATCCCAGCTCCCAGTGGCCATCTCAGCTCCCAGAGACCATCCCAGCTCCCAGTGGCCATCTCAGCTCCCAGAGACCATCCCAGCTCCCAGTGGCCATCTCAGCTCCCAGAGACCATCCCAGCTCCCAGTGGCCATCTCAGCTCCCAGAGACCATCCCAGCTCCCAGTGGCCATCTCAGCTCCCAGAGACCATCCCAGCTCCCAGTGGCCATCTCAGCTCCCAGAGACCATCCCAGCTCCCAGTGGCCATCTCAGCTCCCAGAGACCATCCCAGCTCCCAGTGGCCATCTCAGCTCCCAGAGACCATCCCAGCTCCCAGTGGCCATCTCAGCTCCCAGAGACCATCCCAGCTCCCAGTGGCCATCTCAGCTCCCAGAGACCATCCCAGCTCCCAGTGGCCATCTCAGCTCCCAGAGACCATCCCAGCTCCCAGTGGCCATCTCAGCTCCCAGAGACCATCCCAGCTCCCAGTGGCCATCTCAGCTCCCAGAGACCATCCCAGCTCCCAGTGGCCATCTCAGCTCCCAGAGACCATCCCAGCTCCCAGTGGCCATCTCAGCTCCCAGAGACCATCCCAGCTCCCAGTGACCATCTCAGCTCCCAGTGACCATCCCAGCTCCCAGTGGCCATCCCAGCTCCCAGAGACCAGAGACCATCCCAGCTCCCAGAGACCATCCCAGCTCCCAGTGGCCATCTCAGCTCCCAGAGACCATCCCAGCTCCCAGTGGCCATCTCAGCTCCCAGAGACCATCCCAGCTCCCAGTGACCATCTCAGCTGTTTGTTGTGAGCAGGGCCCCCAGGCCAGGGTGGCTCTGCTGCCGCCAGGCTCTGAGGGCAGGAGGCCCTCGGCTCTGAGGGAGGAGCAGGGACAGCGTTTTGAGCTGTCTTGAAAGTCTTTGAGCCACTCAGGAATTCAGCTCCTGCCCAAGGCAGGGTTTTTTTATCAGCCTGGAAGTGCTCTGGAGCCCAGGGCCAAGCAGGAACAGCCAAAACTCAGCTGCTTCGTGTTCCCCTGAAGGGGATCCAGCTCGCCCAGGGCCCGGGGGCAGCCTGCAGGCTCTGCTCTCTGCTTGCAGGGATAAATAAACACCCTCCCAGCGCCCTGCAGCCTGCCAGGGCTGCACCCACCCACAGCAGCTCCAGGAGGGAGCAGCCCCAGTGAGGGGAGGGTTTCACATCCCAAATTCCTCAGGGAGACCCTCCCCTTTCCTTGCACAGCACATTTCTTTGTCCTCTGGGGCAGGTGGGCTCCTCTCCTGGTGGGATGTGTCCCTATAAAGCTGTCCCAAGCAAGGCTTGGCCTACCAGGGGCTGCAGGGGCACATTTCAGAGCCAGGAATGGCCTCATTCCCCACAGAAATCGAGTGTTATTTGTTCAACTTGAAGGGAAAGAAAAGATTGGGCCGTGACAACAGCCAGCCTGAGCTGCTGGTAGATGATTAACAGGCTGGCCTGCTCTCTGCCTCCACTCCTGCCCATGACAGAGGCTGTGGTCCCCAGGGAAAAGCTTCAAGGCAGCCTAAAAACCCAGTTACAGCAGTGCTGGGAAGGGATTGTCATCCCAAAAGTCTGAGCCCCACTCTGAACCCCACAGCTGCAGCTCCCAGGGGAGGCCAGCACTGAGGCTTGGGAGGAAAGGCCGATTTGTGCAGCACAGGCAAAGAGCCTGAATTGGGGGAAAACACAAATAAACTCCAGTGTGAGGCCAGGATCACAGGCAGAGGGAGGGAAAGCTGTGGGAAGGAGTGGGGTTCAGGTAATTTCAGCCACCTGGGTGCCCAGGGCAGCCTCTTTGTTAGGCCACGCCTGCCCGCTGCCATTTTGGCCCCAAACCCTCAGAATTTAGCCTGAAAATGTGAAAAAAATGTGCAAAAATCCAGTCAGTGCCTTGCAGAGTGCTCACTGCAGGTAGCAAATGTAATACGAGAGGGCTGGAGCCCAGCCTGTGCATCTGAGGGGAAAACTCTGAGCTGGTTTGGAGGCATCAGCTTCCTTCAGGGAAAGATGGATAAAACCCTGCAAATGTCCCAAAAGCAAAGGGTGGGGAGGGTGACCCCAGCAAATCCCATTCCCCCAGACCCTCTGCTAGATGGGGATGTGCTCACTTGCACAAAAAGATGGCCCATTTTGTGGAGCCTTTGAATATTCAAATTGAAAGTATCGCGCAATCATTGATTGTCAAATCATTGGTTTCTAGAGGTTTTAAATACTTGGCATTAGGAGAGAAAAACTCAAACTTATACCCGTAGGGATAAAACAATAATATTGTCGGGATCCACCTGCCATTGCCACCAGGTGGGCAGGTGCCTTCACCCCCAAATTTGAAGGCTGACTCCTCTTCCCCCCTTGGGCAGCTTGTGGGGCCGGGGCCGGGGCCACCTCTGCTGCTGCACCGGGCACCTGGCGAGGTGCTGCCCGCTCCGCCTCGGCATGTCCGGTAAGCCCCGCTCCGTGTCCCCCCACCCCCGGCTCCGGACACCCCGATTTGGGGCCGTTTCGGGGTTCGCCGGGGTCACTCCGCCAGCGAGGCGATCCCGCCTGCCAAGGCAGGAGGGAGCGGGGAGGGCGGGGAGGAGGGAGGGAGGAGGCACGGGAAGGATCGGCTGCTGCCCGCCGGGTGCCAGCGCGGCCGGCTCGGGACGGGGCTCCGCGGGCACCGAGCGGGGCTTCTGCCGCCGCGAGCCCCGGCCGGGGGGTGACAGGGGACCCCGCAGCTCTGTGTGCCCTCCCTGCACCTCTTTGTGCCCTCCCTGCACCTCTCTGTGCCCACCCCGCACCTCTGTGTGCGCTCCTTGCACCTCTGTGTGCCCTCCCTGCACCTCTGTGTGCCCTCCTTGCACATCTCTGTGTGCCCTCCTTGCACCTCGGTGTGCCCTCCTTGCATCTCTGTGTGCCCACCCCGCACCTCTGTGTGCCCTCCCTGCACCTCTGTGTGCCCAGCCCGCACCTCTGTGTGCGCTCCTTGCACCTCTGTGTGCCCTCCCTGCACCTGTGTGTGCCCTCCTTGCACCTCTGTGTGCCCTCCTTGCACCTCTGTGTGCCCACCCCGCACCTCTGTGTGCCCACCCCGCACCTCTGTGTGCCCTTCTTTCACATCTCTGTGTGCCCACCCCGTGCTTCTGTGTGCCCTCCCTTCACCTCTGTGTGCCCTCCTTGCATCTCTGTGTGCCCTGCTTCCACCTCAGTGCGCCTTCCTTCCCCCTTTGTGTGCCCTCCCCGCATCTGTGTGTGCCCTCCTTCCACCTCTCTGTGCCCACCCCGCACGCTCCGCCCCGGCCACGCTGCTCCTTAACGCCAACCCCTCTCCCCGACCCCGAGTCCACCCCCTGTCCTTGTCACCCTACTCCCATCACCCCCAGAATCATCACTCTCTTCCCTGACCCCCCAACCCATTTTTTGTCAGCCTTCTCCCTGATCTCTAACCCACCCTGGCCACCCTTCTCCCTGACCCCCAAACCCACCACCCTGCCCCTTGCCCCCTAAACCCATCACCCTGCCCTCTGGCCCCCAGCCCACCCAGTGCCCA
>VZTR01004122.1:3597-20476 GCA_013400775.1 Chaetops frenatus
TTTTTCTTCTGAGGAAATTTGAAAGAAATAGTGTGAAAATCCATGCTCAGCAGATACAGAGTCTAGAGTTACCAATTTATCGATCACATGCTTGCACTGGTTAATAAGAGTTCCTGAGAAAAATTTAGCTAATATATAAATATATAATTGTAGCTTGTTTTATTTTTTGTTATATTTTGAAAGAAAAGGAAGACTTCAGCTAACGCGAACAATTTATAATTTTATTTCGTCCACATGATTATGAAAATTTACTCTCAATTTCCATTTTTCCATGTTGTATAATATTTGCCCACGTAAATAGTGCTAATGAATTTACTTAAACAGCCTTTCATTATTCAGCTCACATATATTCTATTTGAGGAATGCAGAATTTAATTCATTTCTGTATTACCATTATTAACATCAATATGGAGTGTATATTTTAAACCTGGGGTAATCATCTCTGTTATGGTTTTCATTAGTTATTTTCCAATGGACAAATTTAATATGTTGATTTTAGAAACTGTTCTTCACACTGAATAGATAAGCAAGCATACAAATTCACAGTGGAATCCTTATGCTATTCCTGAATGGTCCTGTTGTGTTAGAGACAATGTTCCTGTGGACATACAAGAGTTCAAAACAAGGCATAGAAGAGCTGTGAGAGCCCCTAGGAAATGATGTTTAAAAACAAACAAAAAAGGGTTATTTTTTGCAAATGAAAAAATCCATAACTTCAGCAAAATTGTACAGTATTTTTTTAATCATGAACCATTGCAACAAAATCTTTTAAAGTGTTATTCCGTGACTGAGCAGTTCAAATCTGATTAAATAAAGGTTTCATTGCTTAGATGCAACTTGAAAAATGCTAGCAGAGAGAAGCTTTGGTGGAATACCCCTGTAAGATACCAGACATTTACATTTCACAAGTTCTAGCCTTTAGAATCAAGAGCTTGTAAGATAAGTATCAATTTATTTTTAACAAAGTAGATTTCCTGATATTTAAAGAGAAAAATATCACCTCGGTGTTTTCAGATACTTATGATCCGTTTGTATGAATACTAGAGTTGTGTTTGGAGGTGTTCTTGGAGATACCCAAATAAAAAAAAGCCAAAAAATCTGAAGTTTAGGCTGTGTGCTGGTTAAATTTTCTTGTATTCCATTCCCATAGGACCTTACTGTGATGTTACAGGAAGTAAATGTTTGGAAAGTATTCAAACGGAATATCAGTAAAACTTCTGCTCTGAGACAAATATGCTTCCTATGCCATTGCTTGGCAGTGCACTGTTAAAAGCTGGAAAAATCTACCCAGAGGGAAAAAGAAGATATTAATGAGATCCTGAGGAAAAATATTTCTTTCTTTAATCCTGTAAATGTGCATGCTTAAAAAAACCTAAAATTCAAGTTCTCTGAGCTGCAGACTTCAAATAACTTCAAGTTTGTTTCCCATTGTTTAGCATGATGTTAGGGATTGATCCATCTACAGTTATGGCAACAAAGCTCAGATGACATTAATGTAAATGACAGAATGTTATTGACATATGACCAGACATAGCAAATAGGTGGGAAAATGGCCTAAGACATCAGTGAGCTGCAAAGGTGAGCTCTGCAGTGCACGGTAGATTTTATCCACTTGTTCAGAACCACACCAGCTCTTTGCAGTATTAAACACCAATGAATCTTATTTGCAATCTATAATTTATATTTAAGCTACAAAGTAAATGGGATTTGTATATCTGTAATTATTGTGATTCTCTTGCTATTTTGAGTCACATGTTTCCTCAGAGATGCAGCAGCTGTAAATACAACATATCTCCTAATCTATGTGTTCAGGCTGGCTAATGTTTTCTTCTTTTTTACTGTACATACACCTAGCAAAGGTTGATTGTGTTTATTTGCTGTATTGGCTTGTGGTAGCTTTTTCTTTCTTGGTTCCAGTTACAAAGAACTGTAACAGGATTTTTGACTTCATTATTTTGGTGCAGCACTGAGACATAAAAGACAGTTACTTTGATTAACTTAAAAATGACAGTTTATAGTTAAATCAGATGCATTCTTTTATTCTTCATATTAGTGAAGAAAGAGCACCATTATACCACATACTAACACTTGCGGAGTCCAAAATAAAATTCTGCCATATTTGCTTGCCTTAGAACTAGTTTGCAGAAAAGGCTTTTTCAGCATATCCAAACAGAGCACGTTTTCTCAAAATTATTCTAAAACTCAGTTTTTCAAATACAGGGAAGATGTCACCTATAATTAATTCAGTGTACATGCAGTCCAAGGACATCAAAGATATTAATAAAGGTAAGTTTAGTTGTTATTTACTAACTAAAAAAAATAGAACATCTTTTATGTCTGAGAAATCTGCAATCATATTTATCTATCTACCTATCATCTCTCTCAACATTTCAAATGGTTTCAGGCTTACTTTTCTCAGTTGGGTACACGTTATGCCACTTATGAAAAGGAAGTATATAAAAGCGAAAATAGTATTTGAAAAATTAAAATTTATAATGTTTATATATATATTTGAAATTCTGTGATATTTAGATTTAAAAATACACAAAACTATTGCAGTAGCCACAAGAAATCTTGAATATTGAAATTCAAACCTGGTCCTGGTCCAGGATGAACTTTGTCCAATCTGGGTGCACACCAGTGACATTTGATGCAGGAAAGAAAACATTCCTCTAGGAATTTTATTAAAGGAGTGACCTCTCTTTCAGTACACTTAGGAGCTGAGGTTGCTAAAATTAATCCTAAGAAAGTGTATCAGTGGACGGAGGAGAGGCTAGGAAGTGCAAGGTGTGTGATGAATACATGATTTCCTGTGGCTCTGGAATTTCTTACATGGTCTTTACGTCTGGACATATGAGGTCTACTTTCAAAATGTAGAATATATTTATTGGCAGTGAACCTTTCTTTTATTTTTTGTCTTCCATATGTTTTTCATAAGTATGTTATGTTACTCTCCTCTAGCTGTGAATACATATAATGCCCCATTTTTTGGTACACTTTTCGTATTTGCAACAATGGCAACTATCTGTGACATTTCTACTAAATTAATTTGTTATAATGATCCAGTTAATAAGAAACCATTGCACAGACGAAAATATTGTTGAATTATTCTTTCAATGCCATTCAAAGTTTTATATAGTTTATATACACACATCTGTACTTTGGAGAATGAAGAAGACAGAGACGCAACATCACTGTCAATATTCCATCACTAAGAATCTGTAATGAAGCTTTTTAAACTTTAGAGTCACTATCCTTTTTTTGTAATGTACAGCTGTCATGAATTAACCTTGTGAAATTCAAGAGAAGTGTACGTACATGTATGCTGCCTCTGTGATACATGAACTAGAGCTGGCAGAATTCACTTAGTTAAAAAATAATATAATTAAGAAATAGTAATAAATTTTTTGATAAAAATTTAGTAAAGTGTGTGATGCTCACTAAAGCCATTAAAGATTATGTTGAGGATGTGTTGGGACTGAAACGTTTGAAGCCTGAAGAAAAGCACCTAATTAAAAGATACCTTGAATGAGCTATCTCTCTTGGTCATGCACCCACTCAGTATTTAATGAATGGCATGTGTGTGCTGTAATTGTAAAGAGATATTTACTTATCTTCAGTGGTGGATTGATTGTGGCTGGACATCAATAGCCGAAAAGCAACTCTACCACCCCCCACTTTACCTGTACAGAGGCAGAAAAATACAATGAGGGCTTGTAAATTGACATAAGGACAGGGACAGGTCATTTGCCAATTATGGTCACAGACAAAACAGACTCAGGGAAGTTAATTTAATTCATTATTAATCAAATTAGAATAAGGTAATGAGAAATGAAAGCAAATTTTAATATACTTGCCCAAAACCCATCCTTCTTCATGGGCTCAACATCTTTTTTGAATTCTCCGCCTCCCACCCTTGAGTAGCACAAGGGGATGGGGAATGGAATTTATACTCTGTTCATCACCATTGTCTCACTGCTTCTTTCTTCTCTTTCTCCTGCTCCAGCATGAGAGTTCTCCCTTGGAAGACAGTTCTCCAGTAATTTCTCCACTATGAGTCCTTCCCACAGGCTGCAATTCTTTCCAAACTGTTCCAGTGTGGGTCCATCCCATGGGATACAGTCCTTCAGGAACAGCCTAGTTCCATGTGGGTCCCCCATAGGGTCACAAGCCCTGCCAGAAAACTCACCACACTGTGTGCTCCTCTCTTCACAAGGCCACAGCATCTGGCAGGAGCCTGCTTCAACACTTCTCCATAGGGTCACAGCATCCTTCAGGCACATCTACCTGGTCCCCTGTGGACCTCCACAGGCTGCAGAGGGACAGCCTTCCCCACCATGGTCTTCACCAAAAGCTTCACGGAAAACTCTGATCTGGTACCTGCAACACTTTTTCCTTCTTCTTCACCCATTTTGGCATCTGCAGAGCTGTCTTACACATTCTCACTCTTCTCTTCTCTGGCCACAGTTGTTTCTGCACAATAACTTTTTCCTGTTTCTTAAATACCTTATCCCAGAGGCTGATGATGGGTATGGTCTCAGCCATCAATGAGACTGTCTTGGATTTATCTGGTATTGGCTCTATCAGACATGGAGGAGGCTTCTATCAGCTTCTCATAGAAGCCACCCCTGTAGCCCTTCTATAAATTTACAGATAACTGTACAGGTATAGTGCACAACAGGATTTAAACATAAAGCAAACCTGAAGAACTTATTGATATTGCCCAGAACTTGTCTGGAAAAGTAAAATCCAGTGCATTAAGCTATCCATGATGAATTGATCAAGACTAACTTCATGATTTGCAGAGGCTTGATGATTCATTAAGTTAGCTACCTGGCACATACTTATGCAGGATTGGCAATAAATGCTTAGAAAATATGGAGAAAAGTATTTCCAATGAATTGATAATGAATAAGCCCTGTAGTATATGAGTAAGCGCTATTAAAGTGGTTCAGGAAAAGCATACATTACCCTGGGATGCTTAAGCCAGAATATAGGTTGTTATGTAAATAAAGTATTACCTCCAGTGTACTCAGCAAAGCCTCTGCTGACACTTTGCTACTCAGTGCTTGAAAGGTGTTGAAAACTACATGACATGACTCCAGGATAAGCAGGTAGACATAGATAGGCTATAGAAAGCATGCAAGAAAATGTTAAGTACAGTTTCAAATAAAGCAAGAAAGCATCCTATGGAAACTGCAGAAACAGAGAATTACTTTTGTGAGTTGTCCTGGGAAGTCATGAAGTCTCTGGCACTAGGAATTTTTAAAAACAGATTGGACTAATGACTGTTTGAGAAATTACACAGATCTAGTTTCATTCAGAGAGGTTAAGCAGCTAAAATAGATTATCTTCCTGAAGTCCTCTTCCATACTCAATTCTTTGATAAATCAGTGCCATTGGAATGTCCCCTGAGAGAATAAGCAGATCTTTGTGAATGTGATAATAAGGCAAATCTCAAAAGTCATGTAGCTGGAGTTAAATGTTAATAATATAATTCCTCTGTCACTGTCTATGCTGGTTTGTAATTGCAAAAACTTCCACTTTACTATATTATATAGGGGTAGCAGGAAGAAAAAAATCCACTTATATAACATTCTATAGTGTTAGAACAAAACCAAAACCAAAACAAACAAAAAAACCCCAAAACAACAACAGAAAAAAAATCACCAACCAAAAAATTAGTGGCAATTCAATACTTCTCAAATGTGGGTGTGGATGTTACATGACTTTTGTAAAAGTTTGTTTCACAGTTCAAATCAGCTACAGGCAACTTGGGTATTTTCATTATGGACTTTTCACACATGTAATAAATAACCAAAATTAAATGCTCAAGTCTCATTTAGAATAAACATTCTAAATTCTGAAAAATCAAAATATATTCAGAGACAAGTTGTGAAAGACTAGAAACCCTTGAGACTGAATTTTGTCTACAAATGAGAAGTCCTTTTTCCCAAACTCCATTTGAAAGCACAGACCTCATCACAAAACATAGCATTTTGATTATAATAATGAGAAATAGCTGTGAGGCAGATCTTGAAATCTCTTCTGCAGTCAATACAGCATCTGATTGAGTATAATTGGTAAAGGATTCAAGATAATTGCAAGGTATGAAGGAGTAGCAGAATCAACTACCACATTTACATTTTCAGAAAGAACATAAAATAAACCTGGATATCACAGAAGTTTAAAGAGGGTTTAAAATTATAATTCTGATAGAATGCTCATTGTATATTCTGGGAATGTGAGCCAAATACCAATCAGAAATTAATTTCAACCAGCATCAAACTGAAGTTGTATTGAATTTCAATGTGCTTAAGAGTTGCATTAACACAATTAATTAGAAGGTGTTATTAAAAATCCAGTCTGTTTCATTCCTGGGTGTTATAAAATCATTGACAGCAGTTGCTAGAGTTGTTAAGTTTATGACTCTGATCAGCCATTTCAAAGTAGATCAAAGATTAATAGTAAAGATTATCAGAAGTCTGGATTCAGCCATGAAAATGCTAACCAGGTGATGGTAATGATTAGCATTGACATAGGGCATCAGGTCTATCTGCTGTGATGAGGCAGTACTGTTTATGAACACCATTACCACTCAGATAATTTGCTTGGGAAGCTGGAGGAATCAGTGGACATTTTCAAAGCTTTGTAAAGACTTATTCTGCCTTACCACAGAAAAATCAGATAAGCTAATCTACACTTTCAGTTCCACTCTGGAACTCTCATGTTTCCACAAAATGTGCAGAGTAAATACAAGAGGAATGCATATGCTCATAGTTCAGTATGTACTGCCCTATAAATGTACTTTCTTGTTTAAATTAAACAGCTCAGTGATTCAGAAATCATTTTCAGCAGACTTAGTGTTGTACATTAGCCAGTGAGGTTTCACACCTAACAAGGAAGGACATGAACTGTCTCATTTTTTTCAGGGATGGCAATATTTCCAGTCCTGTTGGCACAGGTGAAAAGTACCTATTTCCTTTTAGAATTTTATAAAAAGCAAGGAAACGGAAATTGTCTCTTGACTAGGATGGCAACAGCCTTTCCCATGATTTAAAATAGATGAACACATTACAATGAACTATAATGGACTGACTAGGTATTTTCTTCTAACTTCTTTCTGATGGACAGGCTAAAATTCTAGAGACAGGAACAACAAGCCAACATTTTTCTCTCATTTGCCCAATGAGCCCTGGAGGGTTTTACCTCAATAACATCTGCACATGTACCCAGGCAGGCTTGCACACCCCTTCCCACACATGTATCAAATTCACAGCCAAATTCTGTTTCCTGAGAGAAGCACTAGTAAATCACAATTAGATCCATCTGCTTAAGTACAATTTGGCTCACAAGATTGAAAATATTGCAGTACATAGTTTCCACTGAATAGAGCTAGCAGGGCTCATTGACAGAGCTTGAAACTATATATGATAAGACAGAGAGGCAATATCAGGCTTGCCATTGCCAAGGTGTGGGATGACAGGTCAAGTTTACAAGGACAGGGTGCTAGCAAGGGCCCCCTGCCGGTGGCTCTGAACTGTGCTAGCCATACTAGACCACACTTCCAATCTTACAAAGATGAGCCAGGGACTTCTGAGGTAACAGAAACCAACTGGGTAAAAACCCAGGAAAATATATCAAAGGATTTAAGGGGTGTTCCTGTAGTAAGGCAAACTGTTCATCAACCCACATGAAGCACAACAATACACACAGCATGGGCAACAAACAGGAAGAGCTAGAAACCACTCTGCTGTTAGAAAGTTATGACCTTGTTGCCCATACTGAAACTTGGTGGGAGAAACTGTCAATGATGTGACTATCAATGGCTACAGGGTATTCAGAAGAAATTGGTGTGGAAGAAAATATGGAGAAGTTGTCCTCTATATCAAGACGTGGATTAAGTGTGAAGGGCAGTCTCTGCAAAAGAACCACGGGCAGGTCAAAAATCTGTCGGTAAGAATCAGATACAAAAGCAACAAAGGGATCCCTGTGGGTGGTGCCTACCACAGATCAAGGGGACCAGATTCACAAAGATTTCTTGCTCCAGCTGCAGGAGGCATCACACTCACAGATTCTTGTCCACTCTTATACCTCCCGACAAAATAGCACAGCAAGCTGCAGGCAACCCAGAAAACTCAGGGAATCCATGGAGGATAATTTCTTGAGGCAGGGCATGGACAGCAGCCCTACCAGGGGGGATGTAATACTGGATCTGATGGGCATCAATGTAAGTGAGCTGATCTTGAACATCAGAACTAGGGGGAGCCTGGGCTGCAGAGGTCATGCATTGGTGGAGTTTGCAGTCCTGAGAGATATAGGTCAGATAAGGAAAAAGTTATGCCCCTGAATTTTAGGAAAGGAAACTTCCAGCTCCTCAGGGAGATGGTCAACAGGATTCCCTTGAAGACTTCCCTCAGAGACAAGGAAGTGGAACAGAACTGGCAGATTTGTAGGGAAGTGTTCCACTGAGCTCAAAAGCTGGCAGACCCCAGGAGCAAGAAATCAGAAAAAAAAGGCCAGTATGGCTGAGTAGGAAACTGCTGGTCAAGTTAAAGGGAAAGAAGCAAATGCACACATACTGGAAACAAGTACAGATAACCTAAAAAAAATATAGAGATGAAGTACAGTTTTGTAGGTATATGATGAGGAAGTCCAAGATGAAGCTGCAACTGAACCTGGCAAGGAACTCAAAGATGGGTTTTTACAGGCACATTAACCAGAAAACAAAGATCAAAGAAGGTGACCCCCTCTGATAAAAGAGAGTGGAAAACTGGAAGCAACAGATAAGGAGGAGGCTGAGATATTCAACAAAGTTTTGCCTCAATGTTCAATGGCAACCTCTGTTTCCATACCTCTCAAGTGGATGGGTGGCAGGGTGGAGAGTAGGGGACGAGAGTCCCTCCCACTCTCCATGATTTTTGAAATGTCCTGGTAGTCGGGTAAAGTCTCAAGTGACTGAAAAAAAAGGAAAATTTGTGACCATCTTTAAAAAGAGTAGAAAGGAGACCCCTAGAAGCTAGTGCAAACAGATCCTCCTAGAAGCTATGTTAAGGCATCTGGGAGGCAGCTAGCATGACTTCGTCAAGTCCAACTTGACCAACCAAGCGGCCTGCTATGATGGAGTGACTACAACAGTGGGAAAGGGAAGGCCTACAGATGTCCTTTATCTGGATTTCTGTACAGTCTTTGACACAGTAGCCCACAACATCCTTCTCTCTTAAAATTGAGAGGGGGGATTTGATGCATGGACTCCTAGATGGATAAGAATGAATGGTGACATCCAGACGGTAGCGGTCAATGGCTTGGGGGCACAACGGATATCAAGGAGGAGTGATGAAAAATGAAAGAGAGTAGGTTTAGATTAGATGTTAGGAAGAAATTTTTCTCTGTGAGGGTGGTGAGGCAAGGGAAGAGTTTTCATAGAGATGTTGTGAAAACCCCACACCAAGAAGGCATCCCAGTCCATAGTAGAGTGGTTGGAACTAAACGATCTTTATGGTCCTTCCCAACCAAAACCTTTCAATGATTCTATGTTTTCGATTTTGAGGTTTATCTATATGTACTTTGTGTAATCCTAGGAAACTGCTGTAGATAAATCTGAAAAAAAAGTTCCCTATAATTATTTCCACCTCTTCATTACTTAGGAAATTAAGTAAGAAAACCCATCTCTTTCCCATCCTAAATAAATGTTGATTTTGGATGAGTTTCTAGTTTTTGTGTAGAGGAATGAAAATGTTAGATCTAGTGGCTAAAATAGCCATGAGATAACATTTTCAACATGTTATATGGATCCTAGGTTCTTCCCTGGAAAGGCAGCTTCTGCATCTTCTGCAGACCATGTGACACATCTGTCCATGCAGACATTGGCAAAGTCTGCACAGTATTTAAAAGCATCCTGACAGTAATTCCCAGAGAGGGAAAAAGCATCTAACGTGTTGAAAAGACGAAATATAATTAAAGTTTCTGTTCACTTGCTCATCCAAAAAGTGGTGGTGACTTCCTTCAAAATTCTGTGAAGAAAAGACAATCAGAGAATCTAATTTTTTTTTTTTTTTAATAGACTATTTTGAAGTCTCCAGTTTCACAGTGGGAATCACTCTCATACCAGGTCCACTCTCCTGACAATCTCACTTTTTTGATGGTATGCTTTCCTTAGACATGAACACAAATACACAAAAGAGCTTAATTTATTGAGGAAAAAAAACATATGAATGATCTTGTATAGAGCTAAGCCATGGAAAAAAAATCACTAAGACTTATGGAAAGTGACATTAGATTTTGTCTTTTAGTCAAGACACGTTAATTTTTCTGACAGTTAGCTCAGTAGCCTGAACTATCAATCACTTCACCATAATGAGATTACAGTACTCTATTTACACACATGTATGTGAAATAGTAAAACATATTAATTTGAAGCACATCTGATTCAAAACAGCCAGCATGGCTTCATGAAGATCAAGTCCTCCTGGACCAACATATTGGCTTTCTATGATGGGGTGGCTCCATCAGTGGACAAGGGAAGGCCTATAGATGTCATTTAGCTGGACTTCTGTAAAGCCTTTGACAAAGGGCCCCACAACATCCTTCTCTTTTAAATTGGAGAGAGAGGAATCAATGTGTTAACTCTTAGATGGATAAGAAATTGGCTGGGCAGTGGCATCCAGAGGCATGCAAAGGAAAGTTTGTAGAAACATCAAGCTGAGTGGTGCAACTGACACACATGAAGGATGGAATGCCATCCAGAAGGACCTGGACAAGTTTGAGTAATGAGATGAAGTGCAAGGTGCTGTACCTGAGTCAGGGCAAGCCCCGGTATCAGCACAGGCTGGGGGATGGACAAATCAGAGCAGCCTTGCCCAGAAGGACTTGGGGGTGCTGGTGGGTGAGAGGCTGGACATGACCCAGCCATGGGCACTCCCAGCCCAGAGAGCCAAAGGTGTCCTGGTCTGCATTCAAAGCAGGGTGGGCAGCAGGGCCAGGGAGGGGATTCTGCCCCTCTGCTCTGCTCTGGTGAGACCTCACCTGCAGGGCTGCATCAGCTCTGAGGTCCCAACACAGGAAGGACATGGAATAGTTGGAGCAAGTCCAGAGGTCACAGAGACCATTAGAGGGCTGGAAGACCTCTCCTGAGAAGAAAGGCTGAGAGAAAAAAGACTTGTTCAGTCTGGACAACAGAAGCCTTTCAGATGACCGAATGGCAGCCTTCCAGTACCTGAAAAGAGTCTTCAAGGAAGCCAGAACGAGGTATTTTTACAAGAGTATGTAGTGACAGAAAGGTGGAATAGCTTCAAACTAAGGTTTGAAAAACTGTAAGTTCAGTATGGATATTAGGAAGAAATTTTTCCTTATGAGAGAGGTGAAGTAGAGGAAGATGCTGTCCAAAGTTCTGGATGCCACATCCCTGGAAATGTTGAAGGTTAGGGTTGACTGGGACTCGAAACAACCTGTGCTATGAAAGGTGTCCTTGCCCTTGGAAGGGGTCTGGAACTAGATGATTTTTTACATCCTTTTGAAACCAGGCAATTTTATGATTCTGTGATTTCTTAAGAACCAAAAGGTCCGATAAGCCATGAAAGAGCAATGCAATATCTTCAAACACGCATTTTGCATGAACACCATATATAGTGGTAATTCCTTAGAAATATATAATTAATATCTCTTGCAAAACTTTTGAAGAGTTGAATTGACATTGAAATTATTATCAACCATCTCCAGTTTTTAATAAATTTTTAAAATGATAACTTAAAAGATCCTCCTGTTTTTAAAGCAGTAATAGACCACAAACCTGATGAATGTGGAGGCTAAGGTCTAGAGAATATATTTTTTCAGAAAAGGATATGGCTATTAAAAACTAAATACAAAAAAGTATATGAATGTGTAAACAAAAGGGCTTGCCAAGTTGCTCAGAGAGAATAGAAGACTTTAAAAACTTTACTCTTGAATGCCATTATCTGGCTTTCTATTGTAACTTCTGTCATCACTGCTTTCTTTATTCCCTTGCTTCCCAACCCTCCCTTCCTCTATTCTCCTCCCCTAAGCTGAGGTTTTAAAATGCAAAAGTTTCCACAAAAAGCCTGATAGTCTCCTTCCTGCCAAAAGGGTGATTAAAAAGGGTAAATATCTATACTTATTCATGCTTGTTGTTCTGAGAACACAAGTTTTGCTGATGCATATAAATGAATAAAAAGAGCAATTGAATAAGAGTAATATGGGAAATATTAGCATTCTTTTGCTCTACACACTTAAAACCAGATGACTTTTCCATCATATCATGCTGCATCTGAACTTCTCCTTGTCACCCAAGTCTTTAATGTTTGTCCAGATTTGTTTTGGATTTCCACTAGAAAAGAGAAGAGCAGAAGCCACATGTATGTATGTATGTTGCTGGCAAGCATTTCCATAGCTTTTACCTCAAGTGTCAGAACCAGACAGGCCAGATGGCTGTCCTGGTTTGAAGGACAGGTGTCTGCTAAGGAAGGCAGGGGACATTCCTTGGAATGGAAAAAATGTAAACCTTTTCCCTCCGAATTATTGTAATTCTGAAATTAAGGGGGCTCACAGGCAAAGATATGGGAAATGGAATAACAGTTCTTTACTAGTATTTATAATAAAACAAACAAACAAACAGCTACTATGGCACTAACAACCAAACAGAAGCAGGAACCCAGTGAGAGCCTGCTGGCTTGCAGGCATTTTTGATGCAGTGATGGTCACAGCCAGCAGGGGGCGCTGGTGGCGCGAGCTCAGGGAGCACGAGGCGATGGTGTGGTGGATGCCCCCCCCAAACACAGTCGGGACGGGGAGGGATGGAAAAAAGAAGTTTCACTTTCACAAACCCCCTTGAGCAGTGGATCTCGGTGTCCTGGCGAGGCTCTCGGGAAAGGAAGGCAGCAGGCTGGGCTGGCAGGATGTTCTTGGCAGGCAGGAGGTGCGGAGGCTGCAGCGCTGTGAAAACCCAGAGCAGCGCCGGAGCAGCGGTGGGGACAGGGCAGAGGCAGCCCGGCCTCCAGCAGAGCAGGGAGAGGCAAACTCAGGGATCCCGGGCACCCACACAGACGGTGACAGGTCCTGGTTCCAGAGAGAGACTCCTTTCGCAGCAGAAGAAACAGCTCTTCCCCTGAGGTCCAGCAGCAGCTCCTCCAAACATTCTCCCTGCAGCCCAGAGAGAGACTGCCAGTCCCCTCCTCCATCCAAACCTTTTGCCTGCCCCAAACTCCAAGGTACCCCCACCCTGCTGAGAGAAAAAAAGACTCTCCCAACTTCACAATACCTGCTTCCCTCAGCTCAATCACTTCTTTTTGTTCCCCTTAAGTACCCGGCCATTATGGTCCCTTAGCAACTGATGGGCAAAAAATTCCACAGGTGAAGAGAAACAAAAGAGAGGAACACCCAAACCCCAACAATGGCAAGGCTTTTAAAGGTTCTGAGCTCTGCAGTAGTTTCCACTGATTTCAGAGGGATGTCCAAATATCTAGTATGCTTCACACACATTAGGTCAAGAGCTTGAGCATGGAGACTTGCATAGTCACAGTATAGTCAATAAGACTGTGCAGTAATTGTATAAATCCCTCGCCTCTGGATGGCTAACAGTGATTGTAAGACAATCAATCTACACTGATTTTCATATTGTAAGACAATAAATTGGTATTTATGTAACAGCCAGAGTGCAGGGAAATACATAACAGGGAAAAAATGTGCCATTATATATCATTATGCTAACTCTACAGCAATCTGGAGAATACAATTCCATTTCAGTGAGCACTTAGTTTCATCATAGGCTATAAAGTATATTTTTCCACCCCAGATTATATGATTTTGGCAGAAAAAGAGACATTAGCTTCCACCTCAAGCTGTCAGAGTTTGTTTTTTAAAAAAATCAAATAATTTCCTTCTATTGTAAGTCACAACGGACAAATCTGGAAACATACAAGGCCAAGTCTGAGTACACCCTTTTCAACCCCATTAACTTCAGTGCCGTTGGCCACAGTTGTGAGTAAAGTTGGAATTTGGCCCATGGAAATAACTCTGTTTCCAACATAGTTTTGATTTTTTTTTTTCTTTTACTATGCATTTTGCAGCGGTTTTAGACCATATTTCTTTATCTGAGAAATATTTGAAAGATACAATATAAGTAATTAGAAATGACCCAACTCATTTCATGTAAATCCTGGCATTCAAAATAATATGCATATCACTAAATATGAGGTAACATTCTCTTTCAAAAATGCCTTTATTAAATAGGACTATATTAACAGAATGCTGCCACTAGCAGAAATTTTCTCAGACAGAGAATCACTATTTCACAAATATGACTTGTTGAGACCCTAATACAAGCAGAAGGTTTTCTCTCTGTGGGAAGCACATACAGTGAATCCAACTGCTGATTCAGTCCAGGTAGTATTGTGGAAAGCACATATCCAAAACACCCTGAGATTAAGATGCATGATCTTACTGTCTGTCTGTCCATGTCTTTCATCTTTGCTGTTTCCATTGAATTCTCCAGGAACTGTATATGTCATTTAAACACCAAGGCTTCTGTCTTATCTTAATTTTTTTCTGTACCACAGAGCTGAGAAAGCAATGACAACTGCTTTATAAAGTGCTGGTCCCAGTGTAGCAAAACTTTCTATTTGGAACAGGCTTTGACCACTACATCTGTTATTATTATATAGAATATTAAAAAAAAATTTGAGATTTAATTATTATATCTCAGCTTTCCAGAGTGTTACAAGAATTCTTCTTTTCCAGTACTGTGTGATTTTTTTCTCTACAAAGCAACCTTACACCCTCCTAGGGTAAAATTCCAGATCTTGTTCTTTCAATTGCTCCTCTTTAGAATTTAACTGAGCTTCAGATAGAAATTGTGAAAATAATCCTTCAGAAACTTCTGAGATCAGGAAGGTTTTACTATATTTGTGTAGTAATTTGCTTTTCAATTTATTAGCAATGTAGAAACCTGTAAACCTACTGCTGCCTGTTCTTAACATTTGCAGAAAGAAACTTTTTCTAATCTATTGCAACAGTGAATATTTATGTTTCTTCTCCTGTGTCTTGGAATGGGGCCCACTATAAATATAGTAAACAGAGTCCCTTTCCCTGAGGGTTTCTCTGAGTTTACAATCCTATTGCATTCTTTACTTAGCACACTTCTTTGGTTTAAATAATCTTTCCACTGCTGCAGGTGCTTTGAATGTGGCAGTGAGAATTTCATTAATCATGTATCTTCTAACAAATACCTACGCAAATGTCTTTATAATATCATTGAAATTAGCTGACCGCTATTAGTATAAATAGGACAAATGGTTGGATTGAAAATAGATTTGAGACCTAGGTTTTGGAATTCATCTTATTTGCTCAGGAGAGAGTTTCTTAAACATTCCATTCTTCTATGTAATGTATGCATGCACATCTAATACTTCTGGTTTTCACAGGTCAAATATTTTTGCTCATGATTGTATACATTTTGAAAAACAGGTATTAAATTCTTCTCTTGGAAATCACCCAGATTTAAAAAAAAAAGAAAAAGCAATAAGGACGCAAAATCTCTGTCAATGCTTACAAATATGGCAAGGTGTTCTTAATTTCAGAGTTACTGAGTGTTTAGATACACATCATAGAAGAGATGTCTTCCCAAATTTTACTTCTTTTTACCTCACCACGGTGTCTGAATGCTTTTCAAATATCATAGAAATTCTAATAAAGTCTAGACTGTCTCCTATAGTATTGGGTTTAATCTACCTAAAATAGTTGTTTGTAGGACTAGAAAATACTTATAAGTGTTCGGAGTTTTTTTCACTTTTCCTATATGTCTGACATGATGAAAGATGATAAAAGGAAAGTTAGGCAGATGCCAGACTTTGTGAAGTAATTTTACTGAGAAGAATGAGCATGGTAGACAATTCAAAGATTTTATTAAATGGTGTTTAAATATACTTTTAACAGTTACCAAAAAAGTGACAAATCTTCCTAGAAATGTAAATTGTAGATTATTTAGCCATTAGGCTTACATTAGACACTAGGAGGCAAGTTGCTTAAAAATTACTTGAACAAAAGACAAAATAGTGCATTTTCTTCCTATAGGATACACATCACCGTTTTAAAAGAAAGCTGAATCTATACCATGAAGTAGACCTATGGCTTTTCTTTAAAATTAATAAAAAAAGAAGATAATCCAAATCGAAGTGCCATACCAGTGAAGCTCACTCTTAATTTTGCTGCTGCTCAATACTGTGGAAAGGCAATCCATTACATCTCAGATTAGACATCTTGGCTGCAGTAACACAGGATTTCCCAGTGGTCTTCAATTTGTAGTCCATCAGGAGTTATCTGTCAGCAAGTCCTTTATGGTAATGAATCAGAGCAACACCATTGTGCCAATAAAAGACATAGTGAATTTGAGAAACAAAGACTTGTGCGAGGGAAAGAAAAGAAATACAGATAAAACCATTCATAGAGTGCCCTTAAACCTCACTTGAAAAAAGCTGTAATGTGCATTCCCTGTGCATTTGGGGTAGCAATAAATCCCTTATGGTCAAAGTGAGGAGAAGTCAATGGTCTACAGAAAATGAATGAAAATAAACCAAAAGAAAACAAGAATTTTTTAAGTTTTTATTCATCTGTCCAGAAGCATCTTTCTCCCTAGGTGCTTCTTCATAGCCCTGAGAGTTTAGACAACATGGCTCAGGAAGACAATTCTTTAGGCTTAACAAAAAAGTAAAACACAATTTTATGTAACCACCAAAACTGCATTAAGTGAGCAGGTAAAAACAACACAGACAGAGAGATCGTTGTATATTTGTAGACTACCATAATACAAAACTGATGCAGGAGATGATTATGTGAATTAACAATGAAGAGAGAGAAGGGAAGGGAAGGG
>VZTR01004155.1:0-10554 GCA_013400775.1 Chaetops frenatus
TTTTTGGGCCTGGGATTCTGAGAGTGACCCATTTCTGTCACCCTGCTGGAGGGGCCCTGGGCCCCGCGGTGCCGCGGCCAGCCTGGGGCAGCTTTGGGCAAGGAGGAGGTTGGTGCCAAGGACCTGCCAGGGCCCCACAAACCTCTCGGGGCCTGCATTGGCACCGAGGCTGCAGAGGGAACTGGGGGGGTTCCTTGTTTGCGTGGTGTGAAAAGCGGCGTGAAATCGGGGCCTGCGCAGGCCTGGGGCCTGCCTGAGCCATGGCAGGCCCCGCCAGCGGGGTTTGATCAAACTGCTCCCACAGCACCCCGGGAAATGGGGAACAGACCCTTGGAAGTCCAAAACAATCCCTGGGGGAAGCTCCCACAGGACCGCAGGAAATGGGGAACAGATCCAGGGAACCCCAGAGCCCCCGTGATTTGGGTTTGACCAAACAGCCCCTGCAGCACCCTGGGAAATGGGGAACCCCAAAACAATCCCTGGGGGAAGCTCCCGCAGCACCCCAGAAAATGGGGAACAGATCCATGGAATGCCACGAGCAGGGCTTAATCAAACTGCTCCCACAGCACCCTGGGAAACAGGGAACAGATCCAGGGAACCCCAAAACAATCCCTGGAGGAAGCTCCCGCAGCACCCCAGGAAATGGGAAACAGATCCAGGGAACCCCACGAGCAGGGTTTGATCAAACCGCTCTCGCAGCACCCCAGGAAATGGGGAAACAGACCCAGGGAACCCCAAAACAGTCCCTGGGGGAAGCTCCCACAGCANTCTCGCCGCACCCCAGTAATCGGGTCAACAGACCCAGGGAACCCCAAAACAGTCCCTGGGGGAAGCTCCCACAGCACCCCAGGAAATGGGAAACAGATCCAGGGAACCCCAGGATTTGAGGAAGGGAGTTTGGGGTTGGTTCTGCAGGATTTGAGGAAGGGAGTTTGGGGTTGGTTCTACAGGAATTGGGGAAGGAGTTTGGGTTTGGCCCCCAAGGTGTGGGAATCCACTTTAAGCCCAGCTCCCGATCTGAGGCTGAGCAGCTTGGGAACCCGATGGAAGGGTGTGGGGTTTCCCCCCAGTCTTGATTTTTGCTCCGTTTTTTCTTGTTGCTGTGAAATTCAATCGTGTTTTGCAGCCCTTGAGGCCTCCCAAAGCCCAGCAGCTGCGTTCTCATCTGGCCTGAAAGCTTATCCTCGTGAACCCCAAACAGAACCGGGCCTGAGAGCCCTCCCTGATGAAATGAAGCCAACTCAGCCCAGGAGACAGATCGGGGAGCCTTTTTTACCCTGCAGAAGGGAGATTTCCCCTGATAAATCACACCGGGGCAGCCGAATGCGTTTAGAAAACCTCCTCTGGAAGCTGGCGGGTGAAGCAGCTCTGCAGCAGAGCTGAGCTCAGCTCTGCCCTGGCATTTAGGCCGGGTTTATTTCAACGCGGAGGCTGCAGGACAGTCCCGGGCTGGCTGCAGAGCTCCCGCAGGCGGGGCAGGGCTCAGAACAGAGACAATTCGCCTCAGCCAGAGGGGCCGAGCCCCCCGAATTCCCTGAGGGGCGGTTCTATCTCCCGAGCTCGCCTAACACCGCCAGCACGATGCTAATCTGGCTATTTATCCCTCCTAACAGTGCTGCTGTTATGGCGCTTAATCCTCCGGCAGAATTCCCAGCCTGGGCAGATAACCAGGGATGGCCAGGTGGTAGCGGGGCATCTCTCTGGGATGGATTCTCCCGGAATACACAAAACCCCATTTTCCCTCTCCATCCCCACTCCCTGCAGCCGGGAGCGGCGCCGTCATCGTCACTGTCCCCGGGTGTGTTTAAAGAAAGACTTGGATGTGGCACTCGGTGCCAGGGTCTGATTGAGGTGTTGGGGCGTGGGTTGGACTTGATGATCTTAGAGGTCTCTTCCAACCCAGACATTCTGTGATTTCCGTGATTCTGTCAGCGTGGGGCTGTGCAGGAGGCCCCATCTGATTGCTGTGCCCAGTTCTGGGCCCCTCAGTTCGGGGAGGACGTTGAGACACTTGAGCACATCCAGAGGAGGCACCGAGGCTGGAGAGGGGCTTGGAGCATGAGCCCTGTGAGGAACCACTGAGGGAGCTGGGGGTGTTCAGCCTGGAGAAAAGGAGACTCAGAGGTGCCCTTGTCACTCTCTACAGCTCCCTGAAAGGTGGTTCTGGTCAGGTGGGGGTTGGTCTCTTTCTCCAGGCAGCACTGACAGAACTGACAGAGGACACAGCCTCGAGCTGCGCCAAGGGAAATATAGGCTGGATATCAGGAAGAAGTTTTTTACTGAGAGAATAATAAAGTACTGGCATGATCTGCCCTGGGAGGTGGTGGGGTCACCATCCCTGGGTGTGTTTAAAGAAAGACTTGGATGTGGCACTCGGTGCCATGGCCTGATTGAGGTGTTGGGGCATGGGTTGGACTCAATCTTGGAGGTCTCTTCCAACCCAGTCTTTCTGTGATTTCTGTGATTCTGTGAAAGTGAGGGATGGTGGGTGAGGATTCGCCTCCACGGTCTGGGGTCTGGGTCCAGAAGAGGCTTGGGCCTGGGTTTGGCTTTGGCCAGAAGGCGTTTCCATCAGGTGGGGCAGGGCAGAGTTCAGGTGTCACTCATGAGGTGTTTTCTGTCCCCCAGGTGTGACAGGCAGAGCTCAGGTGTGGTGGGCAGAGTTCAGGTGTGAAACCATGGGGTGTTTTCTGTCCCCCCAGGTGTGGTTCAGCAACCGGCGGGCGCGCTGGCGCAAGCAGGCAGGAGCCAACCAGCTGGCCGCCTTCAACCACCTGCTGCCGGGGGGCTTCCCACCCGCGGGAATGCCGGCCCTGCCCCCGTACCAGCTGCCCGACTCCTCCTACCCCACCACCACCATCTCCCAAGGTGAGCTCCAGCTGCTTCCCTTCCCCACCTCCCTTGGGTGGCGTTGGAGCCTCCTGGGCTGCTGGGATGGGATGGGCTTTAGGGTCCCTTCCAGACTGTTCCATGCTTCTCTCCTTGGGGTTTCTGACCCCTGAGATCCTGTCCTTGGATGGGACAGTTGTGAGTCTCTTGTGGTTTTCCTTTAGTTGGGAAAATCAGGTTTTTCTCCTCAAGTCAATGGAAATTCCTCGGTTTTCTCCTGTGTCCCACATCCTTTCTGCTGTGTCCCCACAAACCGTGGCTGGGGTTTTGAACAAGGAGTACATCACAGCAAATTGGGTGTTGTGTGGGTGACCCCTCATTCTGGGTAAATCTCTGTTCCGGGGTTCAGCAGCGGGAATATTCCAGCGGAAGGAATATTGTTAATTCCAGCTGCCTTTGGCCTTTGCCAAACTCACAGCTTCTCTTTTTGGGAGAAAACAAAGTGAAAATCCAGACATTTCCCCACCAGCTTTGAGCTGCTGGATCCTGGGACGGCCAAACCGCCATTCCCGGGTTTCCCAGGGGTTGTTTCCCGGGGGTTTCCCAAGGGTTTCTCGGGGGGATCCCAGCCCGGTGGTGTCACTGTGTCCCCGCAGACGGCGGCAGCACCGTGCACAGGCCGCAGCCTCTGCCGCCCTCCACCATGCACCAGGGCGGCCTGGCCGCCGCCGCCGCCGACTCCGGCTCTGCCTACGGCGCCCGGCACAGCTTCTCCAGCTACTCCGAGAGCTTCATGAACGCCGCTGCCCCCGCCAACCACATGAACCCCGTCAGCAACGGCCTCTCCCCGCAGGTAGGTCCCGTTTCCAGCCTCCTCTGGGTTCCGCGAGCGGGGGCGCCGCTGGGAGAGCGCGGCGAGCCGGTACCGCCGGGCCGCGGTGGTGGCTGGAGTTGTTGCGGTCGGCGTTTGTCGCTGTGAGTCACGCACGACACAAAATAGACTTTAGGAATTTAGAAGGGTGAAAAGTAGGGAAGTTTATTTTATTAAGAAATTGCACTTTGTATATAAGGTACTTGGCGAAAAAGAAAACTTTATTGGGTAGAATTTTAAAACTGCTATGCCATAGGCTGAAAGATATAAATAATTATTTTAACTAATTAGAAAGAGCACACATACTTTGTATGCAGGTGTAACACTGTTTACATTTTTTTGTGCGGGCTGATGTTAAGCTGGTCTTGAGAACAGAGAATTGTTTTGGATTCGCTGTGTGAGAACATTTTACTCTGCAGTTCGTGAATATTCCAACGTCATGGCTTTAGCTAAGGATCTCTCAACTTCTAAGCCCGTTTTAACCACGACAGGTGTTGTTGATGTTGTTGGGATTGTTGTTGTTGTTGTTGTTGTTGTCATCAGGAATTCCTGTGGGCAGCCCAGGGACGGCAATTAGTTAATGTGTTAATGAGCGGCAGCTCTGTCCTGAGCCCAGCATTGGTCGTTCCCACAGCCAGGGTGGGACAAGGGTCACAAACCCCCTGGAGCACCTCCCAAATCCATCCCAGGGCAGGACCAGCCCCTCTGGTGGTGGGTTTAATCCCAAAGGCAGCACACCTGAGCATTTATTCCAGAACTAACCCCCCGGGTGGCTGATTTAGGCACAGCCAGGAGCTTGTCCAAGTCTGGCTGGGCCACAGAGCTGAACTTCCAGAAAACTCAGGGGTGGAGGTCTGGGATGTGGAGCTGGGGTTTGATTTTGGCCAACTCACGCAGACAATCCTGCACGAGGCATGGGTGAGCTGCGGAGGATGAAAGGAGCTTCCAAGCTCATCTTTGTTTTCAGGTGGAACTGAAAATGAGCAGCCAGGACTTGTTCTTATCCCAAAGGACACCAAATCCCTTTTTTCCCACTCTCAGTCACCCGTGGGATATGGAGATGTGTGAAGGGCAGCAGTTGTTTCAGAGGGACGAGTTCATTTAGGACTGGAAATACAAAATAATTTGAAGCTGGGAGGAGAAATGAGGTGGGCACTCGAGATGGAAAAGCTGTAGTGGTTTGGAGAGGAATCCAAAAACAGGGACCCCAGGGCAGGTGTGGATTTTAAGGCCCAGCAGTTCGGGTTCTCTTGAGTGTGAAATCGAGCACAGAGTGTTGATGGGAAGAGGGAAAATTTGCAGCTTCTCTGGAATGGTTCAAACCCGGCACTTTTGGCTTTGAGTGGGAAAACATTAAAATGTGACTTGCATGGGGCTGGATGGGAAAATATTGAAATATAGACTGGCACGGGGCTGGATGGGAAAATATTGAAATGTGACAGGTACAGGTCTGGATATTGCTCCAAACAGGGAAATTTGCAGGGAATAGGCAGATATCCCTCTGACAAGGGATTTCTGAGAGCACCGGGCTTGGGAGAGGAGGATTCAGCCTGGGATTCAAAGGCAGGCCCGGGTTAGCTGG
This sequence comes from Chaetops frenatus, assembly GCA_013400775.1. Classification (NCBI taxonomy): domain Eukaryota; kingdom Metazoa; phylum Chordata; class Aves; order Passeriformes; family Picathartidae; genus Chaetops; species Chaetops frenatus. The sequence goes on from VZTR01004155.1 coordinate 5,283, forward strand.
GCCTGGGCCCGGGATTAATGCAGATGATCCCAAATGCAATTTATCCCCATGGAATAAGGCAGGGATGAGATGCCTGGGATGAGCCCCAGGCACAGACAAGGCCATCCTGCAATTTCCATTTCCCTTCATCCTCTCCTGCCCAGTCCTGCGGAATCAGGGGCTCGTTGAAAGGACCAGACCGTGGCTTTTCCTGCGCTTATCCCAATCCCAAATTCCCCTGCCCCCAGGCTCAGGCTGGGCACAGATATGCCTGAGCCCATAAGCCCTTTGTATGGGAAAGAGAGGATCCTTTATCTGGCAGGCCTGAAGAAAAGAGAGCTTTGCACCCCCAGGAAGGGGAGATTCCCATTTTCCCGACGTTTTTAATCATGTGAGGGCCAAGATATCGGCGTGGAAATTCATCTGCTTCCTTTGTGCACCGAGAGCCGAACCCAGGTTATTTTCTCAACAGCTTTGCATTCCCTGATCAAAAATTCCTGCCTTTCCAAGCCCTCTGCTGTTCCTAGTGGAAGGAGACGAGAAATGCTCCCAGCAGGATGAAGAACTCCCGGACTTGTCCTCTTTTGGGGGCGTTTTGGGAGGCCTCTTCACGGGGTGCTCAGTGTGATTTATTGATTGGGCTGAGCACCTTCGTGCTCTGCCGCGGCGTTCCGGGGATATCCCAGCACATCCACCCTCGGAGCTGCCTCAGGTTCCCTCTCTGCAGGGGGATGGACAGGCCAGAGGGAAAGAGGGAGTTCAGGAGGTGGGGAAAACCCAAACTGGGAGCTGAGGGCGATGGTGGTTTATCTCTGGCCAGGTCTCTGCTTTCCCCCCTGGGCAGCAGCAGCAGCAGGGGATTTCCTGGCACTTTAGACAAGGAGAGGGGGGCTGGGAGCTCCCAGGTTTTTGCTCCCTATCTGGTTACCCCGGGATTGGGTGTCCGGCCGGGATCCACGGGCTGTGCTGGCAGCTGGAATCCAGGAGGGGAAGCACGACATTCCCATTCCCAAACAGAAAATGGGGATTTGGTGTGGCCACCGCAGCATTCCCATTCCCAAAGAGAAAAAGGGGATTTGGGGTGGGCACTGCACCATTCCCGTTCCCAAACAGAAAACAGGGATTTGGTGTGGCCACTGCGGCGTTCCTGTTCCCAAACTGAAAACAGGGATTTGGTGTGGCCACTGCGGCATTCCTGTTCCCATTCCCAAAGAGAAAATGGGGATTTGGTGTGGCCATGTGGCATTCCCATTCCTGTTCCCAAAGAGATAAAAGGAATTTGACCACCACGGTGTTCCCGGTCTTAAAAGGAAAACAAGGATTTGTAGTGGCCATTGCTGCGTTCCCATTCCCAAACAGAAAAGGGGGATTTGGTGTGGCCACTGTGGCATTCCTGTTCCTATTCCCAAACAGAAAACAGGGATTTGGAGCGGCCATGTGGCATTCCCATTCCTGTTCCCAAAGAGATAAAAGGGATTTGTAGCGGCCACTGCGGCATTCCCGTTCCCAAACAGAAAACAGGGATTTGGCGTGGCCACCGCTGCATTCCCGTTCCCATTCCCAAACAGAAAATGAGGATTTGGTGTGGCCACTTCGGCATTCCCCTTCCCAACGAGAAAAAGGGGATTTGGCGTGGCCACTGCTGTGTTCCTGCTCCTAAACAGAAAATGGGGATTTAGAGTGGCCACCGTGGCGTTCCTGTTTCCAAACAGAAAACGGGGATTTGGTGTGGCCACCGCTGCATTCCTGTTCCCAAACAGAAAATGGGGATTTGGCGTGGCCACCGCTGCATTCCCGTTCCCATTCCCAAATAGAAAACGGGGATTTGGTGTGGCCACCGCGGGCTCGTTCCCCTCACAGCCCCTCCGGAGCAGATCCTGAGGGAGCTCTGCCCACTCTTCCCATGGGAATGGTTTATTCCCTGTTTTCCAGCCACACAAAACCCAGCTCAGCTGTCGGAGCCTCCCAGCTTTTCCCAGGCTGTTCCGCCTCCATCCCAGAGCCCAGCTGGGAATTTCAGCTCCCATGACTTCATCCTGCAGCGATGGATTTTCTGACACTTCCCCCAAAAACACCGGCTCAGCTGGGCCGAGGCGGTGCGGGTTAAGCCCAGCTGGAAATCCAGGCCCAGCCAGCTCCTTGCTCAGCTCCCATCTCTCGCTTCCAGCCCTGGAACGGGGAGAGAACCAAAGTGAAACTTTGTGTGTTGGGATGAGGAGAGCTCGATAACGGAGAGTGAAGCAAAATGCAGTGATAATGGTGAATAATGGCAATTATGATGATAATGGTGATTAAAAGGGAAAACCAAGTGCTGCTCAATGCTGCTGTGGGCCAGTGCAAGACCCTCACCCCCCCTTCCCGACCCCTTCCCAGTAACTCCCCCAGTTTGTACCCTGGGAACGGGGACACTCCGTGGTGTGGAACGTCCCTCTGGCCAGCTCAGGTCACCTGTCCCAGCTCTGCCCCCTCCCAGCTCCCTCCGGGACCCTCCCCAGTGACAGAGCAGGAGACCAGGAGGGGGAAAAAATTCCTTGAGTGAGGATGGGATAAACGGGGCTTAGTGACGCCCAACCCGGCAGGGTGTGCTCAACACCCTTCCCATCCCGAATCCCAAACTCTGGGAAGGAATTGTCTCTTCCCAGGCTGTGAGCAGGACAGAACCCCACAGGGTTCAACCAGGACCCAGAGTGGTGGCTCAGGTCCTGCTCCTGCCAGGACCTTTGGGAGAGACCCTGGGGTGGCACGAGCAGGGATTTGGGATGGAGCAGGGATTTGGGACAGAGCAGGGATTTGGGATGGAGCAGGGATTTGGGATGGAGCAGGGATTTGGGACGGAGAAGGGATTTGGGATGGAGAAGGGATTTGGGATGGAGAAGGGACTTGGGATGCAGCAGGGACTTGGGATGGAGCAGGGGTTTGGGATGGAGCAGGGACTTGGGATGGAGCAGGGATTTGGGGTGGAGCAGGGACTTGGGACAGAGCAGGGACTTGGGATGGAGCAGGGATTTGGGATGGATCCATGCAGGGAAAGCCTCTGTGAGAGGGGGATTTTGGGCAGTGTCCCTGCAGGTCCCAGCTGCAGCCAGCTGGGTCCCCTGGCAGCTGTTGGGATGTGCTCCCCCATTATCCCCCAGGAGCTCAGAACATGCAGCAGGAACGTCCCCCCTGCTCCCTGAAGGTCCTGGGGGTGGCCCCAGCTGTCCCCAGCCTGGCTGGGCTGGCCCAGAACTGTCCCAAGCCTGACCCAGAACTGTCCCTAGCCCAGCTGGGCTGACCCAGAGCTGTCCCCAGCCTGGCTGGGCTGGCCCAGAACTGTCCTCAGCCTGGCTGGGCTGACCCAGAACTGTCCCCAGCCTGACCCAGAACTGTCCCTAGCCCAGCTGGGCTGGCCCAGAGCTGTTCCCAGCCTGGCTGGGCTGACCCAGAGCTGTCCCCAGCCTTGCTGAGCTGAACCAGAGCTGTCCCCAGCCTGGCTGAGCTGAACCAGAGCTGTTCCCAGCCTTGCTGAGCTGAACCAGAGCTGTCCCCTGAAGTCCCTGCCCCAAACCCTGGAGCTGCAGAACTCCTGAGGAATGTTAAACACGGGGAGGGAGGAACTCCTTAACCAGAGTGGGATTCCCAGAACTTCTGTCTCATCTCCTCCTCCCAGGGTGTGCCTGGCTGGGATCCCATAAACACGACCTAAATATTCCCAAATTTCCATCCTGTAGAGGAATCATTTCCCGGCTATTTAAGAATCCCCAGAAGGAGAACAAGGCCGGGCCCTGAGACTCCCTGAGCCAGGCTGTTCCTCACCCTGGCAACAAAAACAAACTCTGCACCCAGCTGAAGTTCAGACCCAGTTCAGCCTAGGCCAGGCCTGGCCTAGAATTATCCCTCCCTGAGCTGGGATAAGGTTTGGGACAAACCAAATCCTGATAAATCTTAGAATCATCCCACGGAATTTTGGACCTTAAAGCTCATTGGATGCCAAGCCCCTGACATGGGCAGGGACACCTTCCACTAGGCCAGGTTGCTCCAAACCCCGTCCAGCCTGGCCTTAAACCCAGTTTTAAGTCCAGTTCTGTCCTGATTAGGATCTGGAGCCCTTCAGGAGCTGTGTGTGCTGGGCTGAGGGCTGAGGGCAGGGAATAAGGGAATTAAATTGAGAATTACAGGACAAAACTAGGGCCACTTTGGCTGGTGGTGGGAGGTCCCCTCAAACAGCAAGGAAATTGGGGGTTTTTTTTCAGTATTTTCTGCTGCTTTTCATCTCCAGCCTCCTCTGCCACCTCTCTTCTGCCTTTTCAAGCATCTCCGTGGGGTTTTTCGGAGGGTTTGTTGCACAAATCCTCCAGCTCCTGCCGCTCTTTGAGATCCAGGCCTGGGCCTTAAGTTGGTGTCACTGTTCCCCGCAGAGCGTCAGAGTCGGGCGAGGGCTTCTCCAAAGCCAAAAAAAAAAAAAAAAGCTCAGCTTGGGGGGCAGGTGGAGCTGGGGAACAGCTTAAAACGGAGTTAAAAGGCAGGAGTTCCGGGAAATTGTTATTCCTGAGACCTCGGGATCTCCGAACAACCCCGTGGGATCTGCGGGGATTAAGACAATTCCAGAAACGCAACGAGCCAAGAGAAACTTGTTCACCTCCTCGGAGTTGTTGCTTTGGTTTTCCCAGGGCTTTCGGTGGCTTCGCTTTTTTGGCTCCCTGAACAAATTCCTTTCCAGGGTCTGGAGCCGGGAGTCAGATTCCCAATCCCGGGTTTGTCGCTGGGTTTTTGGGAGTGTTGCCCTGGCATGGGTCAGGCTTGAGGCTCCAAAATCACGGCCAGAGCTCGGTTTGGTTTTCCTGGCGTCGCCCCCAGCTCCTCCGTCCTCTCCCGCCGCCCAAGGATTCCCTCAGCCTCGCCAGGGTGGGGTTTGGGATCATCCCAATCCCCATCTGATCCTGGCAGGAGGAGGACAAGAGGAGGCAGCTGAGCCTGATTCGGGGAGAAAATCCTGGGAATTGGAAAGGGGGAGGATTCTGCTGGGCAGAGGGGAGCAGTTCTGCCTCCCGGAGTGCCAGAGATCCCTTCTGGCTCTGGGAATTCCTGCACTGATTTCCAGGGATCTCTCCTGCCTCTGGGAATTCCTTCCCCTCATGGATCTCTCCTGCCTCTGGGAATTCCTTCCTCTCATTTCCAGGGATCTCTCCTGCCTCTGGGAATTCCTTCCTCTCATTTCCAGGGATCTCTCCTGCCTCTGGGAATTCCTTCCCCTCATTTCCAGAGATCCCTTCTGGCCCTGGGAATTCCTACCTCTCATTTCCAGGGATCTCTC
>VZTR01004156.1:0-35069 GCA_013400775.1 Chaetops frenatus
TTTTTTTCCCCCTTTCTTTCTTTGTGTTCTCAGATGCTTCTCACAGAGCATTTTTCTGCTTGCCAGCACTTTACACATGGGATGACTCCAATAGGAGATTGTGAGATGAGCTCTTTCTCTGTGTCAGCATCCAACTAGAATGGAAACACGGTTGTTAGCTTTTCACAATGCCAAAAGCCACAAGCTCAGGTAATGTCTTTCCCTTCGAGATGACACCTCTGTGGGTACAGAGCCAAGTCAACATTTAATAGCTCAGGAACAGAGCAAGTCTTGTTCTGGGCACTGCTGGAGTGGAGCATCCTGTACTCATTGAACACAGGCTGAGCACAGACACCCTTGTGTGTCTTAGGCCTTCTTCAAAATCCTCACTAAACATTTGCATGAAGTTGTATTTTAAAATAAAGATAATCTAAGAAGGGGGAGTGAGGTACGACATGGAGGCATTCTGAAGAAATAATTAAATTACAGTGTTTATCAGTCACACAGGATACTGGCTAATCAGCTCCAAAGGCATCAGTAATCACAATGTTACATTTAATGGCATTAGCAAAAGCTGTAGGCAAGGAATTTTTGGGATTGTCTTGTAGTCTTATCAAAACCAGGGATGTCTGGAACCAATTGGAGGCCATGGACCAATACCAGCTGCTATTTGTCTAAGCCTTTTAAACTATGATAATTCTTCCTAGAGATTTATATTCTTGAAGACTAAATGGGAGAAGCACACAAATAAAAAAGCAACAACTTCAAAGCACAGTATGACCTGGTCCATGAAGTTAATTTACAGCCTGCAGACCCACTGCTGCAATCCCTATTCTGCTATTGTGTGAGGAAAATCTCTGCCCCACGTGGGAGGACTACCCGAAAGAAGGCTCAAGGACTTAACTTCATCATGCACAGCCAAAACAGCCCTTTTGAAATCTGCTCGAAAGCAAACAGGAAAAAGGGGATGCAGCAAACATCTGTGGGAGCAGGAATGGGCAACAAAGGCTAACACCAGCATGAAGTGAGTCTGAAAAGAGATAAGAGATATGGCCTGAAGTGAGGCATACCAAGACAAGTGAGCACACATGAAACATGAAAGCATTAAAGGGTTTTTCCAGAGGAAAGGGAGGATGTCATTGTCAGTCCAGGTAAATGTTAAGCAAGAATTTCTTGGTTTAATGGCAGCATGAAAGAGCTTGAGAGAAAGGCCACCAAAATAAATGTATTGAACCTAGCAGGATGCTTCAAGGTAGAGTGGAAAAGGAAGCTTTGGTAAAGAGATAAAAAGGAGTAAAATGAGGGAAGCCTTGAGAATTATTTAGCCTGGGCCACCAGGAGAACTCCTGCAAGGAAGCCTGGTGCAAGGACAAGACAGTAATTATGTGAGGAGTAAGCTTTTGCATCAAAGACTTAGTGCAGGAATGAGTTATTAAGAGTTAACACACATAGGAACATCAGCATGGTACTTTTGGCAGTACTTCAGCAGTAATGATCATTTTCAGAACATAAGTAGTCAATTCTCCTCCAGGTTAGTGAAAAATCTGTTCAGACACTAAGAAAAAATTGCAAATTAATTACATTTTAAGTCATGTAAACAGAGGAGCTAAAGGAAGTTTTTTGAAAGTAGATCTCTCTCAGGTCAATAAACCTGCTAGGTTTTCTGTAACTAAACTCCAAAGTGGGAGCTTGGGAAAAGCAAGGGGTGAATATATACAGGCTAATGTTTTCCAGCCTGTGATTTGGAGATACATGCTGTACAGTTCTCTCTGCAGGTAACATTTGCAGTGTCACCCGCACCTCATCTGGAACAGGTTTAGGGTTTGCAGACTGTGAAAGGGAAGCCCCCAGCAGTCCCAGTGAAGGCAGTGTGGCTCAGGGATGGCTCCTGGACCCTTCTCCTTCGTACACTACAGTGCAAACAGTATTTTTTGTTGGGCTGAGGAAGAACTGTCTCGTTTACAAACGTGTTCTTTACAAAGCAAAAAGAGCTCAGTATAATAAAACCCAAACCAGTGTGTGAATAGTCTAAATCTGGGCCAGAAATGACACCATATCAACCCAATGTAACAATATTTCAAGGACCTAGAAGAAGGATGGAAAAAGCTTCCTGGACAGCTCACCTGATAAGAAAACACCAGCTTTTCACTTGGCACCTATTCAAAGCAGCACAAAAGAAAAGATGTACAGGAAGGAGGGCCTTCTCTCCATGCTTAAGCCTTCAAAATTGATTTTATTTAGTACTAGTCCTCATACTATGCAGAAGCACCAGGGCCTTGCTGACACAATTCACTGTCTATGGCAATAAAAACTCTCAATTCTTCCCTGCACAATATCTTATTTCCAGATGGAAAGCATCTCTGCAGGCTGATGTAGAGAACTCTGTGAACTGAAAAGAAACTTCTGCTGCTGTTTTATATGTACAGCTTTTCAACCACATTACAAACAACACCAAACTCTGCATTCCACTCCCTGGTTCTCAGACACAATTCATATTGTATCCATCTGGAAAAATGAGTCACTTCATTTCTGGGGACAGGGAACAGATTTTTATTGTCATTACTTCCTAAAGAGAACTCAAAGAAGCAAAAACATCACTCTTCCAGAAATTCCATTACTTTAAAAAACACTACTGAGATGCTATCGTAACTTTTAGTTTAAAGAAATAAAAAAGGCATTGTAATAGAGTACAACAACACTCATGTGCAATTAGCAACACTTTACTCTTCATTCTGCATGGTGACTTAAAAAAGGTTAAGAAATCTTCCTGAAATAACAAGACAATTTAGGTTTTTTACAATAAATGTTATCTTTTTGGTTGCATTGGAAGAACAGAATTTTCATGATTTTTAACAAAAATAGAGAGAAGGAAATCTTATTCCCAATACCACTGACAGCACAAAAGTGGACGCACTGTACCCAATTCACATCTTGTTGAAAATCTGATTGAAATTGGTGGTACCACATGTATGTCTATAGCTAGGGATGTAAGTAAGGAAGCCACTGAATTTTGTTTCCCAGCTTCCCCTCCCCAAAACCCAGACCAGCAGCCCTCTCTGAACAGGCTGCCCTACCAGCTCCACTATGTGATATAACGCTATGCAACTCCACGTTCATTTTTCATTATTTTATGCTAAATCTTTGCAAAGCAAAGAGGGAAATTCACCCATCTGTAAAAAAGCAACAACAGTGCAGACAGAATGGAGATGAACTTCCCTAACTTTCTGTCTGCCTACTCACTTCACTCCCAGTCTACTACTACTCAAGAGAAGTATTCTGCTAATGATGTAGGGAAGGAGGATCCTTACTGAAGAGTAACACCTGGAAAGAAATTGAACCAACCTCTCAGAAAGCAGAACTCTGCTTTAGCCAGTTCAAAGACCACACAAACTGAAGATCTGTTCTAACGAGCTTGGACAATGTAGTGTTTTGTTTTGTTTTGTTTTTTAGTGTAAGAGGATATGGAAGAATGAAAAGTTACTATGTATTGAGATTCCAGTTGAATTTGTTTGCAGCAATGATGGCATGTGTTAGCAAAGTTCGCTAAAAGGACTCTTTTTAAGTCTTGTTGAGAATTTGGATCTCAATGTCAGAAAATATTTCATCAGATGCTTTATAGAAAGTTAAGATATGAAATTTGGGCTTTGTAGAGCCTGAAGAATAAATTCCCAGACCTATTCCAATCATCTTCCATCAAAAGTGAGAGAAAAGAGAAAGAATAAAGTAAATTTTAAAAACAAAGAAATGAATTTATGCTCTTTGTAAAATAATGAAATCCACTACAGGGAAAGGAAGAAAGCAGAAAAGTGCTAATGGATTTAATGACTACCCAGAATAAACAGACCACTATCTTACCAATACCCCTGTTTTGTACTTTTTAAGGTAACAGACTACTTTTAGGTGGAGAATACATATGAAAACTTACATATGAAAAAAGTATCTCCAAGCATGTGTCTGTTTTTCTCATTAATGCTTCACCATATCAGTGCCTGCAAGTAAGTACACATGTTCCTAACCCTCTGAAAAGTTAAGAATGATATGCAGAGAAAATATGAATCACATCAGAAACCCCTGAATAGCTTGGAAAACATGATTATACCATCATAGTAAAATTTGAAGATAAAACTCCATAATGCTTTCAATCAACTAATAATCATACTATTGTTCTAACATGAGACATCAGGATAGACTTATGTATCAAGCACATAAACAATTACACACAGGGCTGCAGTGCCCTCTCTTGCGAGATAGATTTTCCGCCCCATTAAAACCAGTTCCGCAGGCAGAGGCAGCTCCACTTCTGACCTAATGCGCAATATTTTTTTGAAAGAGCTCTGAATAAATGCTAATAATCCTTTTCCCTATCAGGGCTCCATATTCACAGCAAACACTGTGGTTTCTCTAGCAGGTTAAACATCTAGGAAAACTAAAAAAAAAAATTTAAAAGGTTTTGAAATTCATCTCGACACCAGGAGATTTTCAAACTTGCTACATTTTGTCCTAATTCTCTTTGCTTGAGGGGAGAAGTTATGTGTTGGGAGAATACCATCACACACAACTTATTTATTTCACATAGTAATAAATGTGGCTGTAGATAGCATGTGCAGACTTGAGATTTGCAGCCACACTGCCAGTGGCTGCTGTGTGTACACTGCGCTTGCAGATGCTTCATTGATCTCTTCTAAACTGACCAGCATTACCCATAGCTACGTGAAGGGCTACCATTTTCCCTTAAACACTTTTTTTTTAAAAAAAGAGGAACACAATTTCTCTAGAAAAACATTTTCTTTGTCTTTTGTTTCTTTGTTTGCACTTCTGTTTCGCACTGGTTTTATCAACTGATTGCCTTCAAATTCACAAAATTTACCAGATAGTATCAAATGACCTACTCTAGTCCATTTGCTGAACACCAAAAAGAAGCATGTAAGTATATCAAAATACCTACAGCAACTTTAGAAGTACAGGTTTCCTTAGTACAAACGCCTTTCAGGTGGTGGTAATTGTGAAACAAAAGAAAGGTTTTGCTCGTTTGTAAAGCAATGAGAATTATTAAGTCTTCAGCAGAGAAGTATTGGTTTTAAGTCAATACAGAAGTAAAAGAAAAGATCAAGTTGACATTTGGTGGTTGCTTTTCTGAGGAAGAGGAAGGAAAAGGAGAAAGGCTATAGAAACCAGACTTGCCAAGATAATTCCCCAGTGAAAATAAGTTCTTTCTATGTAAAAAACCACCACAGTCCTTCTGAAGTCAATCACACTGTTTCTGCTGCCTTCCCAAAATAAATCACCAGTGAAGATTTCCAGCACAGGATGCATGGCATGCTTAAGAAATACAGCGTTGGCAATATTATGTACTTAAGCTTAGAGGAATAATATCTGACACATGATTGAAACACCACCAAATTTACACAAAACCAAAACCAGAATTTATATTCTCTTGTTTCTCAAAATAGGCAAAAGACAACTAAACAACCACAGTTACTAAACAACTACAGCTACATGTATGCAAACTATTCCCTCAGGAATAACATTTTCTCAAAATCATTAGCTTACTAAATATACTAAGAATTCTCAGTTACTAACTATATCAAGATTTTCTTTTTTTCTTTGCAAAAGCCAATCTGAGACACCAAATTAGAAGATTAGGCAACCCAGTTATCTATCAACCTTTCTCTGAAGTGACTTTGCTGGCAAACCTTAGGCAATTGTAAGGAGAGATTTTAGAGAGATCAAAGGGATCAAGAATGGAGACAGTTCTTGCTATAAGTTGATTCTTTGCTAACTAGTGAATGTTTGCAATGATGTACTTCATTCTTTGTGTCAGTGAGCTGCCCCCATTCAATGTTCTGAGGCACACATGGACAGAAGATTGACAGGAATAAATCTTCTGCAGCCCTAGAGATGGATTTCCATTCTACAGAATGAAGCCAACTTCTTCCAGAGCTGGAAAACAATGACAGTTCTTCAATAACAGAACATCTAATTAGCAGATATTAAGAGAGATCATTAATACTCTTCAGCTGACTCTAAATGAACTACTAACAGGAATATCGGATGAGGGAGGGATAAATTAAATAAAGACATATCAGGATTTTTCCTCAGTGCATCACATTTTACAAGCACTAGACATCTATAGAAATGTGTGTATTTTTCTAGGTCTCAACACCTACTACAATAAAAGGATGCTTAACATTTTTCCTCCTCCATTCACCTCACTCAGCTCTGGACCATGAAATAAAGTGACCTGGAAATAAATTATGAACATCTGAGCACTGAAAATCTTATGAACATCTGCACCACAAATCCCTACACAAATCTGCATGTTATTTGAACTCTGCTTGTACAGCTTCAGACTCGAGTGTGCCACGAGAGCTTGGCAGCAAAGTCAGTACAAGTCAGTCTGCTCTTCATCGAGTCCAAGCCAGTAGAGTAAGAACTTTCAATATTATAAGCATCAAATCCCTGAAACTACAAGTGTTTCACTAAGCAAAGAAAAATAATTATGCTGTATTGGTTCGAAGGAAATAAACTTCATTTGCTACTCAAGGGGCCATAATATCCAGCATGAAGTACTGAGAGAAGAATAGATACTCTGACTGCAAAGGCAGGGAGGGATGGGCTCTTAAAGACCAGCCAATCAGTTCAAATTATCAGAAGACTTCTGTAAATGGCCTAATAAAGCTAAAGATACAGCAACTTCAGTCCACAGACTTATTTAGGCTAAACTACTAGACAAGTTTAGTGTACAAGAAGCCATGGGTAGTGAGGTCATTGCCTGAAAGCTAAGCATGTCTAAATAATTAAAGCTTCTTTGCCAATTACTACCTGCAAGACTGGGGGCACGGGCAAGACATCAACACTGCAAGACGTACTTCCATAAGGTATCCCTGGAGTGATTCCTGGGTCACATGCTAGCACTGAGAGCAGAGTAAGGCTTCATGTTTGCTCACCACCACACAGACAATCAGGCGATCATTAGTCATGGCTAAATTTCAACTGGAAGCACATGGTTTTGTCTTCCACCACACAAATAAAGTTGGAGGAAGGACTAAGTATTCTTCATGTGCTGTCTTAAGGTGCAGAACAATACTGCCAAGTACCTACTCTTCAATCTCTTCTGCAATACAATAACAGATTATTCACAGAGCACACTGTATATTCTGTGGTAAGTGATGTAACAGCTAGATATTATTAACATAAAACAGTGAGCATTTATTACATTTTCACAGAAGAGAAAAGAAATAGCTTTGTACTCATAAAACAGACCAGTCTGATGCCCAGCTTTGAACAGCCTGCTTCCTGCATTGCTCTGGATCGCTGTAGAAACCTGGCAATAATTACAACTACTGTGCCAGCTATGTCCAAGACAATTACTCTCAGGCCTAGAAAGCATAGAGACCAAAGCAAGAAGTAGTGATAAATATGCTCTCATAAAAAAATTGTTTCCAGTACCTGATTTTCTATGGCCTTTCTGTTTTTTGGATCGCTAACAATTGAGAGCTGTAATTCTGCCATCTTTTTCATTTTGCCATCCATGTCAATCTTCTGGAAGAGACTCTTGGTCTGATTTTTCAGCAGCCTGACAGTGTCCTCTTTCCCAAGCTTCTTTGCAAAGAGAGAAGCACAGGCTGAATGTATGGCAGTAACCCAGTTTTCCAGATCTGTCTGGCTTGTTGCCTGTGAAACCAATCAATGGTGCAACATTATGAACAGATAAGAGTTAAAAAAAATAAAATCAACAGCTCTAGGGCATGTAGTGCTTGATGGGTTCACTGTCAGCTTAGGCACCTTACCTTAACCAAGAGAAATAAGGTTTTCTTTAGAACCGTGTAAATAAAGGAAGTGTGAGATTTTCCTGCAGTCCATCATAACTTGTCTCCAACCTTCAGCTTCTGCTTCTTGGACCTGCAAGGTCTGAAAGCCCCAGGAGCACAAGAGCCACACAAAGCTGTAGGAAAGATGTGACTTGCATCTTTCATCCCTCCAGATAATTAAAGCAAACCCTACCAGATACCAAAGACAAACCCGCACTGCTGCGACAGCAGAGAAGATTTTATATGTGAGATTCTGAAGAGAGATATTACCTTACTTAAAACACGTAAGTTAGTGGAGAGGCAACATTGAGGTAAAGAGAATGCAATCTGCACAAAGTATTTCTGGAGCTATGTACAAGTGTGCCTATGAATCAACATGTTTGTATGCAGGCAGTTCCACATAAGACTGTTCTTTATTAACATTTCCAGTGGTGCACTTGAGCAGCCAAGGTATTCTGATTATTTTTAGCTCTCTTTCTTGAGAGATCTTGCTCAAGCAAGGTCTCTGTGGCCAGCAGATTCAGGGTTGAGCACACCATTCTGTAAGGGTGGAATGCTAAAAGATGTGAAAAAAATTGATATAAAGTTGATTTTTTAGAAGCTTGTGATCAACCATGTACACAGAATTTCTTGCAGGTTTGTGATCCTTTTTCTTTTTGGTTTTGAAGCATAACTGACTGAGCCAACTGGTGTAATACCTGAAGTCATGCCATACATTTAATATTATAATAGTGTAATGCAACAGTGCAGTTGTGCTATTATTTTTAAGTCAAAGGCACAAATGTGGTGTGTGTGTGTGCATGTGTACATACTATCATATGCATATTTGTGTAGACTCACAAACACATCCTAAAATGGGAACAACCACAAAGTTATGCATGCATCCTGTTACCTGAAATAGGTAGACATCTCCAAAAGAATTGCTGAGACAGAACACATTTTCTTTCTTGGGATGTTCTGGAACAGACTGAACTATACTGTCTTCTGCAAACAGGGCATATCGAGGCAGACTGCTCTGCTCCATTGAGTTCCTTCCATAGGTTTCATAAAACAGTAGAGTACAACCTTTTGCAGTTCAGAGGGACAAAAAAAACATAAGGAGAGAGTAAGTTTTGGGTCTCCTAATATTAAATAATGTTTTTGTGAATGAAGACACCCTTGGGAAACAGGGAACATCAGTTCCACTCCTCTTCCAAAACAGGTAAGACCTTCTACACAGAAAACCAGGCAAAGTTAGTGATGAATTTGCCAATGAAAAGTTGAAACAGACATCTCATAGGAACACAACAAGCATCCATGAACTTAAAAAATAAATCAGGACACCTCAACAGGGAAGCATACAAGGGTTAGGATAGGACGGGGTTTGAGCAGTCTGCTCTGGTGAGAGATGTCCCTGCCAGTGGCAGGGAAGTTGGACTAAAGGTGCCTTCTGACCCACAATATTCTATCAATAAAATCAGGCATGTAGAAGAGACTAACTCCTGCTTAGTTCAATTGGCTTTTGTGTTTCTTTATTAAGTTGAACCAACTCTCTCATAACAGCCACTTAAGAAATCTTCATATTTGTTGACAAGATTTGCAGAATCTTTTGTCTTCATACAACATGCTTAGTGAATAAACTTCTCAAATTGAAATCAAATTTCCTTGAATCTAGCTGAAAACTGGAGACTCAGACAATTCCAAGTAATTTAAAACAGTTTAAAGAGGCTGGGTTTGAGCATGTTCAGTCTTGTAAATAGTGTAATATCTAAAGTATGAAGCTTGCATCCAGAAAACAAACTTCATCCTTGATGATGAGAATCCTGAGTGTAACAAGTGGAATTACTTCTGGAGCAGAGTGGAGGAGCCTTGATCCCAGCAGAGGACAGTTGATCTTAGCCCACAGCAGTATGACTGCAGTGCCATGTTGCCTTTGGCAGTGAAGCTGGCTCAAGAAGGGCCTGTTTCCTCCATCCCTGACAACCTTTCCTTCCTGCCTCACGTTATAGCCCACTGCCCTCTGAGATGCACTGATCTTTCTGTTCAAGCAGCCATGGACTGGACTGCACTTGTAAAATACCATTGCAAAGGGAAACACATATCAGATTTCTGATCAAATCATCCGTTGACTGAAAAGCTTTTAGAGTAAGGAATCTAATACATAGAAATACCTCTATACTACTGAAGTGCACCTTTTCCTATTAATGTCCAAAGTGACAGGCAGAATATTTTGGGCAAGAACAAATCCTATAGAGTTGGTATTATCTTTTCCCTTGGGCAGCCCTCACTTTATCTTCTTTATGCCACTGAAATACTTGGTGATCTCTGCAGCTGGAAAAAAGGACATGGTTTGTAACACTCTGCATATCAGAAATGGCATTTGAACATAACAGGGCAAACTAAACCAACAAAACCAAGTCTTCTCTTGCATTCAGCAGCAGCAGCAACATACAACCACTTCCACTTCTGCATTTAAGGAAAGTGCATATTAAGTTTTATTTTAAACTCACATATTTCCCCTATGTGCTCTAACTGAAGAGGAGTCATATTTTATCCTGAGAGTCTCTATGTACACAAATAAAAAATTTTGAAGGGCATGCATGTATGCTTGGGTGTATGGCCCCCAGGTATATCTTTGGGTCCAGTCCAATGATCCCTGGAAACAGCTAGTTTCATAAGCTCTGTCAGACACACTGGGACTGATTATTGTCCAAATATTTTAATTAAAACTTGAGCTGAAGAGGGAGGGCAACAGGAAAGCAATTTCCCTCGTTAAAGTAAGGTAATTGGACAGGATAGACGGAAAAGAGAGTTTCTCTTGGTACATGGTTACTATTCAGGATCAGGTCTTGGTGGCCCTGAAAGTGAAACAGAGGCCTCAGGACAAGTATGCTTTTAAGTCTGGCAGGTAACAAGATGGTTATAAGCCTTCTGCATATTTATAATTAAACACAGCTCAGAAGAGTGCAAATAAACATGCTGGTCGCTATTTACATACATGGCTATTTTAAGCCATGCTTAAAAATATCTTGGCCATTTAAACTTCAAGAACAAATTAAATACAGATTTATTCAAAAACCTGTATAAAGAGAACCAAAGCAAGCACCTTGATCTTGATATAGCATATTATGAAAACAGAAATATGCCTTGATATCCAGACAGGCAAGTTTATTTTGGAATCAGAAGTCTCCATTGAACAATAAAGGCAAGAGATCAAGGAAATGAGGAATGTATATTTAAAACATCTAGCAAAGTGGAAGAGACTCTGTATCATGAATGCAATCATATCAACCACTGAAGTAAAAAGCATTGTATCTAACAGTTATAATGTTAGAAGTTAATAAAGCTTTTTACAAAGGATTTTATTATTCCTTTTTTTGTAGCTTGGAAATTCAGGTAGTAAGAAGAGATGCAATTTGTTCAAGGTCACCAATAAGCCAAATTTATAGCAAAAAAATGAACATGAAGCACCTAAATTCCTTGCCAGAGCTTCACTATCCCAGAAATGCACAAACTACTGGCATATAACACATTTCAGTTTAGAGTTTTGATAGGATTGTTTAGAAACTGAATTTTAGGAAGAGCAGATCCAACTATATTCAATCTTGATATCACAAACACACACAAAAAGAGGGTGGAATTCAGGTAGTGTTTTTCCCGTTGTATACGCTGGTTGTAAGCATGAATCATGCTGTCTGACAATCAGGGCAACTGATTTAAACTGTTAAGCCTGCCTACAATTTGATCCCTTGATAACAAGTCTCTGAATTATTAGGCAGAATTGCCTCATTCTAGCAAGTTTGCTTCTTTTAAATCAGCACTATCAAGGACAACATTATCAGGACTTGCTGCTTGCTGTTTATTTTTCTTCAGATCTACACCCATATGCAATTTTAAAAAGGGCAACCTGTGGGAAAGTTGTTATTTTCTCTCCTCTAGTCTCAGATATGATAGGAAATTATCAAGTTTGATCATTTCCTTACTCATTAACTTAGTATTATATTTACTGAAAGGCAAATCCTTTGGATGCAATTCAAAATTAAAAAAAGGCCTATGAGCTCACCCATTAAACTCCCCTTCCTTCCCACAACAGATATTATTTTCCTTCTCACACTTCCTGACACCTGTACACTTCTAGCAGCACCCTCTGGGCCATAAATGGAGCACAACAATCACACCTGCAGCAGCCCCTTGGAGTGGATTCCCTTCCCATGGGGCTGTTTTCACAACAGGAGCAGCTGCAGGAGAGGAGAAGCTGGACATGCCAAAAGCCAAAAGGGGTTGGTATTACTGGGAACGGGGAAGATGAAAGACCACCCAGGGAAAGGAGGGAGACCTGGGAATGGTCCATGGCAACCATGCCCTGGGCACCACAGGGCTTCCCCTGCTGCTGCGCCCACTTCCTCTGCTCTGAACCACACACACTTGTCTGTGTAAATGCTCTGGCACCGGGAGCTCACCTCTTCACTATTTTGCCACCTAAAGCACTAGAAATGAACTTAACATTTTACACTCACCCACCCCATCTTTAAGTAAATTTCATAGCAGAGCCTAAGGAACTGTGTGTCTGTAACAAGGAACTGGGCATCAGCGAGTACTCCCAACCCTTAAATTTTGGTTCAATTTGGTGTTTGACCTCCAAACATCCAAAAGCATCTTTTAAGTCCCCAATCTAATGTGAATACACAACCTAGGAAGTCAGACAAAACAATTCCCACTGTGGTATGAAACATAAGGCCGCACATGTAATCCCAAAGACACTGAGCAGCACCTCAGTTCAGTGGGCTGCTTAGGCACACGGTCCACTTTAAGTGGTGGGTAGCCCTTGTAAAGTTAGGTGTGATTTTCTGATCCCCCTAAACCCGCTGAGAGAAGCCAGCATGCATGAAAAGCTGCTGAGGCACGACAGAAAGAACTGCTGCTGCCAAGGTGGGGGCTTTACCTTTGAGTGTGACCCAGTACTGCTTCCACTTCCGCCGTGTGACCAGCTCCAGCTTCTTCTCCTTCTGCAGGGTCACCAAGGGTTTGAAGAACAGCCACCCTGCCTTGCGTACCACTCCTTGCTCTTTCTCATACAACAAATCCAGCTGCTCCAAGGAGCTGAGGGAGTCGCCACTGGAGTCTTCTGTTTCTGACGAGGCTTCCGTATTCTCCAAGTTCATCCTGCTCATCTCCAGCTCTCGCATGAAGTTCTCATAAATGTTCTGCCTCAAGGCGTCACTGCTGACCGCATTGGTGGACTCGCTTCTCTGGGACAGGACGTGGCTGGAGCCGGGAGACCACAGTAAAGTGGAGAGCTGTGATGGTGCCAGTGTGTCTGCAGTGAAGTTGTCCATTCTACTGTCAAAGAATTCACTCCCATCTTTACACTTTGGCTCCTGTGCATAAAAGGCATTTATCTGCAGTCAGTCACCAGAGCTACGATCAAAAGACACACCTCATTTGTCAATTAAATTTGTTTCATGTTTAGCCACCTCTAGTTCCTTCATCTTTTTACCATTACATCATAGCCTTTGCCTCAGCCACTGACACCACCACTGCTACATTCATTTTTTTCAGCAGAACCCCATTAAACCCTAACCACTTTAGTTCTGAGCACTTTGGTAATTCCAGCACCTTTGAGTAATCTCAAATTTCACTAGAAACTACTGGCTGAAATCTGAGGTACTCCAGGAGACAACTACATTCTCCATCTGAAACCCAGGCACCACGGCTTACATCTATCTGAGTACAAGCAGGAACAGTGCCACAACAGATTTTGTTGTTATTATAGGGTTTTTCATAGTTTGGTGCTATCACATTTGTGCAAAGTGGCTAGGTTTAGCTTCAGCACAACAAGACTGATTTTAACCTCCACTTTCTATTTGTCATACAAACTGTGCTTAACCAACAAAAAAAAGGCCAAAAGTTGAGAATATTTTAAGCTTGTTAGTATTGATCAATTGACTACAATCTAATCTAAAAGAATATGTGATTTAAAAAAAGAAAGACACGCTTGCTGACTGGTATAAATTCATTCTCCAGACTGCAGAGCTGTGTATTTTCTAAGCTGCTGGGAACACCCTGAGAGCTTGATCATCCCATCAAGCACTGACAGGCCTTTCTCCTAATTGCACTGTGCAACTTCATCCCTTGGGACTGAGAGGGCTGGCTAATTTTATTTGAAATTATCAGGCCTGATGGTATGACCTCAACTTTGCCTTTGATATGGATGCTGGAATAGACCCATTTCTTGCCACTGCTTGTCAACCTGGGACTTTGTTGGCAGATTGGACCTTTTCTCTCTTAAGCCTTTCCAAGTAATATGCTGACTGGTCCCAACTCTCCCAGGCTCCAGAGATGGACAGGGATTTTTCTACCACCCAAAACAGAGCTCTTTGGACTAACTTCACTGTTGAGAAGCCCACCATCCATCCTAAGAAGCCGTGCATTGTCTTCCGAGCTCAAGTGTTGCCAATGCTATTTAAAAGCAACCAAGATTTAAGAACATAAAACACAGAAGACATGTTGCCTTTTGTAGTAAAACTGCGAGGGAAGGAAAAAAGAAGAGATTGCAATAAACGATTCAAGAAGTGAAGCTATTACCCTCGGTAATAATAAAGCCATTATACTTTCAAGTTTAGACTGCCTCTCTAAAAGCATTTATTTTCTCACAGACTACTGTACTAAGAACAAAGTAAATAAATATTGGTCTCCTGTGAGCTGTTCTCACCAGCAGCTTTGAAAACAACTACTTTTTTGTTTCTTTGCTTCTTACTTGATGCTCTTCAAAACTGCAGCAGAAAAGCTGTGCTGCGTTTTGATAGCATCAGGACCTCTGGTGCGTGGCCAAGACTGGGATTGTACACCCTCCCAGGTGAGGCCAGACAAACCACTTTTCCTGCAGCAGGACACTGCTGGTCGTGGCCTCACAAAAGCCAATTTGAACTGAAACCCACATTCCCTTATAGCAGATAAGCTTGGCTTTTCAGATCACTGTCTAGTGATCCAATTCTCCTGGTAAAGGAGCACCTTCCTCAAATCTTGTTGCAGAGTGTTAATCAGTATTGTCCAAGTGTAACTCCCTAAACATCAAAAGTTTAGCTGGTTTTTGTATGGTAAAGGGAGGAAGATGGGCACATAGGGTAGCAAGTCAGGATATAATCCTGAATGTAATGCCTTTATGCCACAAAGTGACTCTAGAACATGGATCGTACAACTGCACTAGCGATCTGCTTTTCAGGGGGAAAATGAAAGCTTTCTCCACCCTTGTTCTAATTACTGTCATCGTGCTTGTGTGCCAAAATCCAGCATTTTGATTGTTTGACTATTCTCCAGGAACTGCTAGTGTCCCCTGGAAAGCATTAGTATACAGATTATTAAGAATATGTATTTCTTTCCGTTCAGCAGCACTAGTAAGAGGCACAACACAAAGCAAATACATAGAAGGGGTCTGTTGTGAAAACCCACCACTGGAACAAAAAACATTAATGAAAAGACTGGGATGCAACCTGCCAATGGCCAGTCACTACCTAAATCCTATGTTTTCTCTGCAAACACAGGAAGAGTAGGAATTAGTAAGTACCAGAGCAGAGAAAATGGATAAAGAATCCAAAATGAATATATACACTTCACCAGGACACCATCACTTGTATTTTTCTTTTCTTAAATAAATGAGTTGGCAGAGTCAGGCAGCCCCTCTCTGTTGGTCCTTGAGAAGGCTGTCATTGTAGCAATATTTGCCACCACTGAAAAGGCTTGACCTAAGTTGCTGCTCCAGGTGGTTTCCCTGCCAGACAACTTTCTGCTGGTTTTTGCTCTGTTGAATCTAGTGATGATAGAAAACTACCACTGTTTCTGCTCAGCTGCATTCCAGGAGATCTCTCGATGTTTGAGAAATACTCTGGAATAGCTAAAGATGAGGTAAAAGATAAAATGGCTAAGATACCAATTAGATAAAGTGACGCACGTAATAATTAGCTGTAGAGAACGGCACAGGAAAAAATGCAGCCTGCTACATTCATTAGGATCCAAGCTAAAAGGAGAATCTAACACCAGTTTTCAAGTCAAATAAAGAGGTTGACTCAATGTACTTTTCTTTTAAATTCTCTTTACAGCCCACTTCAGGACTCTGGCTTATAAAGTCATAAAATTTCAGATATGATTCCTGAAGTGAGGCTATTTTACTTAATTGAAGAACCCTTCTTCAGTAGCTCTTTCTGGTGGATGGATTTTCATTTTACACAGAGTTTGCTAATGTTCTCCATGTTAAAGAGCTGCACAGAGTTTACACCTCCATCTTTAGCAGCATCTGGCTGTGCAGCAAGTCTGTCTAAATTCTGTCCACAGGTCTCACATACATCACACACACCTTTCAGCTCACACACCGTGTGTTGTGACACAGCATCACCCCAATGCACAAATGAAACTTTAATTTGTGTTTCAGCACAAATTAAACTAAATGAAGGTGTGAGCTGCAGTTATGGTACCAGTGATGCATTGAGGGAACACTTTAGGATACCCTCATGCAAGGAAAGCTAGGTCTTGGAAAAGATAACTGCAAGTCTCGATGCAAGACCATTATTAGAAAGGCAAACTCAATTCTAGGATACATCAGATCAAGTCAGACAAAAGGAAACATCCAAGCAACTGGACAGGGCATAGCCAAGGACTCCTCTGGAATATCCCATATACAAATCTGTTTGTGGCTGACTTAAAACAGATGAGGAGGAAGGGTGCCAGAATGAAAAGGAAATAGACTTCCAATCTTAACACAGGAGACCAAGGAGAGTCTGTATAGCCCCACAAATGCAGGTCAAGAAGAGATACCACTTCTCCCTTTAAATAAATCATAACAGATTAAAAAATAGGAAAGAATAAGTAATGTAGCAGGCAATACTGACATCAGAGCAAACTGGCTGGGACTACATTTACCCTGCCTATTAGCAAGCATTGAATAGGAAGGTCTGGAAAGAGCCTTCAAGATCAAGAAAATACTACCTGTGTTTGAGCTGCAACTTGTTCACAAAGGGGATTAAACTCCACTGCCTTTCTAATGTCAGGGGTCTGGCCTGAATATCCCAAGCCTGTGCCTCCTAGGCCTGTGTTCCCATGAAGCAGGGGAGCTTGGCTGATTTGTTTCCACTGGGGCAGCTGGAGGCACTACCCAGCCACCACCGACACTTAGGCCCAATTATAGGGAAATATTCCAGCTTTCACCTACGTTCAGCCCAAGTGACTCACAGCCAGTTATTACCAATGTACGGAGGAAGGGACGCGCTGTTCAGAGCAAAGCACAGATGCTGCCATCGACGAGATGAAGCCGCACAAACAGGGAGCAACCACGTGACAGATCAGAACCATGCACAACACTTCTGTCTTTTTAAGCTAAAGGACCTGTTAAGAGTACGAGAATTACCAAACTACAACCCAGCAACCCCCAGAAGAGATGGCAAGTTACCCAAAATGTGAAAGATCGAAAGGAACCAATAAAGCCACAAGAGGACCTGCAAAACTACAAAGCATTCACTACCTCCCTCTTACCCTTCCTGTCACTGGATACTTGTCTGATTAAAATCAATGACTAACCATTTCCTATGCCTTTTTCTAAGAAACCAACATTTTTGGAGCTAGGGCTGTTTTCCTTCTACCAGAATCTGATTCAAGCTTGATGCAATCTCACCAGCCAAATTTCCTTGCTGTGTCTGAAGTCAGTTCACTGCACAATGAATTCAAAACAGCTATGAATTGCACACCACAAATGCCATTCTGAAAATGTCATAGCTAAGTAAAGGTCTGGGATGCAGAAATCATATGTAAAGCCTGGCAGTAAAATCCAGAACAGCTACAGATGTTGAAATCAGTGAAGAATCCCGGAACACAGCACCGAGGCTCTTCAGTGATTCCAGGTTTTTTTGCCCTCTCTTTCACAGCTGAGTAAGAAGGTGAAAAGACAGCATCTGATAAAGTACATGAGCACCAATTCACAAAAGAAGTGATCCAAATAAACAGCTTTCATTTTCATTTTCCAGCTCTGTAGCCCTCAGCCAGGACGCACACCAGCAAACCTTACGCTGACCTCATTTCTGACCTAAGGGTCTGTCGGAGTTTTACATTGCAATGACAGATGCACATGGTTAAGCACAAGACCTGTCTGAATTTCCAGCACAGGAGACAGCTTTTGCTCTATGTGCCACAGAAAGCATGTGTTATGATCTACTGCTTAGCTGCTGCCTAACTTGCAGAAGTGGGTGTGCCCTTTGCTCTCTGCTAACTCCTGAAGTGGCCAGCACATCAATGTTACTGAAAAGGAGCATCCTTCATTTTGGGAAGGACAGTGACTGTTCCTGCATGAGAAACCCCAGGGAAGATTCAGGGGGGAAAAGAAAAAAAAAGATAAGGAAAATAAAAAAATCCACCACCCAAAACCAGTCTCATCTCAGCTTGCAAACTCACACACAGAGACCAGGCACAGTCTGGTATTTAAAGAGCCAATTCTGGGGCCTGCAGCTAGAGACGAGAATTTCATTCCTGACCACAGGCATCCTAAATTCCTATTAATGGGATTAGTCTTAAATTCTTTTAAAGAAACATCCTTTCCCTCCCTCTTGCTCTCCCCTGCCATCTCCTTCTTCACACTACCATCTCCCAGTGAACCAGATGGCAACTCAAATTTTTCCATCTGGTGAACTAAGCTGGCACATAGGAAGGAGGAGGTTGCTCCATGTAATGCCTTTAGAGGAGGTGGAGGCAGAACCAGCACCTCTGGTCAATACAGCTGCTTGCCTTGCTAGAGATGGACCGACAGCAAAGAGTGAGTGGTGAAGCCAATAAAAGAGACAGGGAACATCTGCAAAAATAGTTATAATGTCCTCCTTCTACTGCTCCTTCCACACTCTTCAGATAATGTATGCTAATTCATTGCATATAGAGAGAGAGGTTGTATTTTCACATTTGAAATAAAAAGAAGGTTTAAAACCCAAGTCACTTTTTAAGTAATTCAACAATTTCAAAAGCAAACTCACAGAGATATTAGGCTGTAAATATTGGAGTTAACTTAGAAGGCGACAAAACAGGAAAATAGGAAGGGAAAATTTGCACAAAATGATGTTAATCTTTTTTTGCTGCTGACATTTCCGACAGCACCAGGTACGTAATACTACTCAAAATTCCACAAATTACTAAATGAGATAAGCAAGTAATTATCCTGCAAAACAGATAAACATCATGCAATCACTATGCTTATAAGAGGAATATAAAACCCAACTTTCACACACTTAGTACATACCTGCAGCTTCCTTTTCTTCCTCGAAAGACTTCCCGTCCAGTCACTGATGCGTCGCATTCGGTTCTTTAATGTATCCTTCTTGGATGCATCCTCACCCAGGGGCTTGGACTTCCTGCACGGGAGTGTGTAGGAGGTGTAATGTGCAGGACTTCCCTGCTCTACCCTGGAGGGAACATCAATGTCTGAGGCAAACGAGACACGGTTGCTTAGGCTACCAGGAGTGTCGATATACTCATCAGACAGCCTGATCCCAGGTGGAGGAGTGCTTTCCAAATTTGTATCCTTATAGAGATCCCGGAGGGAGGAAAGAGATGAACTTTGGTTGAAGGACTTCTTGTTGTCGCTTGCTGGGAAACTGGCATGAATGCTTGTATCTGGAGTGCTCCTGGTCAAATACGAGCCATCCAGCTCATTGATATCCCCAGCATTTCCCCAGAGAGAGTCATACCAGGAAGACTCGGAGCTGAGCGAGCTTCCTTTACTGGACCGAAGCCTTGAATCGGTAGGTGACAGACGATGGCTTGAAGAACAGTCTGCACTGGAGTTCCTTCTGACTTCAAGCAGGTTATTTGGCTTAGATTCCAAGGCAGGGGAATACCTCAGCAACTGCACTGGCCCACTGGACTCCTCAGTTGGTACCTTGCTGTTGTTGCTGTTGTGGAACTCGACCCTCAAGCAACCATCCAGCTTCCCCAGAGTTTTAATGAGAACTTTTGGACTTCTCCTGTCCTCTGATGGGGAGGCTGATGCAAGACTCTCATTCTTTCCATAGCAATTTAAAATGTGGCCATTGCATTCTTGAGAGGCAGCATGATTACTTCCAGCTTGGAGGCCAATATAGTGGAAACCATTCTCCGGCAAAAACATCATGTTATTCCCTTGGCAGTAGTCCCCAGAGGCATTTGTCCTGTGCTTGGCATGGACATTGCTTTTGGAGACCTTCATCACAGTGTCACCAAGTCTAGAGGAATAAGGCTGACTACTCTTGAAGTGTGAAAGGCAGCTTCTGGCAAGGGACCTTGACTTGTAGTTGGAGCCGCTGCTGGTATGTGCCCATCCATGCATAGAGCAAGACTTCTCATCTTTAGCATGAATGCTGCGAATTTTCAGAGAGCAAGGCTTCTGCTTGGCACCACCTGTAGTAGCAGCATGATTTTTTGATCCCTGAAGACTGTATTGGCTTTCTGAATTCCCCATTTTCCACTAAATTAAGAAGAGTTTCATTAGAAACAATGGCTAAAAGATAGAGCAAAAAATAACAGGCCATTTTTACCCTCTATACAGGAAAATGCCTATTTAAAAATTATATGAAACAATTGTTTCAAAAAAAAGACATTAAATAGCCATGTACAGCATTAAATTCATAACTGAACTTAGTTTAGGGGCAAGCTAAGAAAGCCTATTTTCTCTATGGTTCATTACCCTTCTGTTATAAAGCTGGAATCTAACTCCATTGAAATCATGTCAACACCTTCCTCCACCCACACCCTTGGCAAGATCCTTTTCTTATAACTTACAAAATCTCTGGCCCCAAGAACAATGGCATAATGAAAGGGAGACAGCAAGATAATCATAACTTAGATGTAAAGTGAACTGTACTTTCAGAGAAATCCCTTCTGCCAGGAGACAAGCCCACTGCAGTTTCAGCTTGACTGATCTCTGTGCAACCAAGTGTTGCCTCAATAAAACGTTCAGTAAACCCCAGCTATGTGTTTAAATGGAGCTAATCTAGGAGAAAGGAAAAAAAACTCCATGCCAAGAATCAGACAAAAAATAACTTGGTTAGCAAGTTAGCCTCATCTTCCACTACAGCAGAAAACTGCACTATGTTCATTCAGCACAGCAGCTCGACGGTTTGCTTGGCAAAATGCTCTTCAGCTTTTCACAGTGTTTGTAGTGAATAGCACACTCTGGAGCAGTTAAATTGCCCCACTGAGGTGACTGAAGATTCCAAACCTACATAAAGTGAGCCCCAAAGTACAAAAGATCGTTCTGTTCTTTTTGTTACTCAGAATGAATCTCCAGTGTTTGTAACGTGCAGAAACAACACCAAAATGCTTTTTCTGTCAGCGCTATGCACATCAGATCTCAGACTATCACCTGGAGGAGGATACACTGCTGCCTCATTAAAAATTTGTCAAAATAAGCCACTGTGCTAGAGTTTCTATGTTTTAACATCCCTACTGCAAACCTTTAGCACTTTTAGATTAAAAGTATAGTGTAAAAGAAAGAGCAAACCTGTAGGAACACTCTTAAACACGGGCACGGTTAGCAGTCAGCATGCTCTGCATTGTCTCCGTGGCCAGCCACTACGCTTGCCAAAACCAGAATGGAGTTGCACACAGCCTTCCTGGAAAACACCAAATAGATAAAAAAGGGGTTTCAGTCAAATACAACTTACATTTTACTCCAGCTGTATGCAAAATGAATAAAAAAGAAAGAAAAATCAAAAGTTACAAATTAAGCGAATTCATCCCGATGAAGGGGATTCCTGGACTTTAGACGTACATTTTTATAAGCATACTTTAACAATTGACATTGAATTAGTAGAAATAAGTCATTGAGTAAGTGTTTAATTTTCTAATTTTGTCCTCTCCTCTCACTGACAAGTTAGGACAAACTTTCATCCCTCTCCAGTTTTCCATTTGGAAGACCAATTATGGTTCTGCAGTGGTCCATTACAACGTGGACCAGACTGCTCAGAGCAATGTCCCACAGCATCTGTTTATCTTTCCCCATGCCTGGATTCCAACTATAACCTTTGCAGAGAGAGAACACCATGAAATTCACTCTCGCAGCCACGCAGTAACCTCCCTCTTTAGGTTTGTTGATCTTAAGTTAATCTACCAGTAAAACAAGAAAAAGGCTGCACCAAGCATTGCACAGACCCTGAGGTAACAAGACCTTCCTAACCCTCTGAAAGTATTGGCTCTTCACTTAGCACCCAAAGACCACAACTCAAACCAAAAGGACCAAATTTGGATCTCAGAGAACACACCAGCAGTTTAGGGTTTGAAACACTCCACAGAAAAGAACTAGTACAAGATGTTAGACTCAGTTTTGGAACACACAGTTAAGTTAGAAACCATTCTTATTACACCACCACCAAAATTTTTCCTTTCTGACTAAATTCCATGGCTACTGT
Source organism: Chaetops frenatus (assembly GCA_013400775.1). Lineage (NCBI taxonomy): Eukaryota > Metazoa > Chordata > Aves > Passeriformes > Picathartidae > Chaetops > Chaetops frenatus. Next base: position 22,181 of record VZTR01004156.1, read on the forward strand.
TCGTAATTTTCAGTTGAATAACTACTTGATTTGAACATGCTTGGTTTTGCTCCCGTTAAGTCTTTTTGTGGCTATTTACTGTATAAAAACCTTGAAAGAGTTTAAATTAATTCATTGGCATGTAGCTAACCTTACCAAAACCAAAGGTAAAGGTTGCCAAATAGAACTAAACACAGTCTTAACAGCAAGTCTAGAAAAATGTTAGCAAATAAATCACTTAGAAGAGACAGATCATGATAGAGATGCTACAGACTTATAAGCATGAATGTTTATCACAAAGATATCTGATGAAAGAGACAAGCCACAGAAATTTCATCTTACACTCGAAAAAAAAAGTCTGTAACTATCTTATTCTCTCTAACGATTTGGAAGTTTTCTATTTATGATACCCTTTCCTGTTCAGGTTTGATTTGCCTATGCTGCTAAGTGCACTCCTCTATGTGAACAGTTTTTAAAGTGTCATATGCAACTTGGATTGAACAAAAGACTATTGATTCAAGGTTAGCAGAAGACAACACAGAAACTTCCTAAGCTCCCAAACAAATTGCCAACACCCAGCAGTATTCTCTTCCTATATCCAAGAGGCACAGACCACAAACAAGCAATGGGTTTACATTCAGAATTTGTCACCTGAGAGCAGAAAGTACATTCAACAAGAGGGCTTTGAGGGGCTTATATCTATTTATAAGGAAACACTGAACTCATTTTGTCTAAAGAAACAGGCAAAAAGACCATCTGGTCTCCATAGTGATTGTGCAATGGTTAGGTAATCCTTTTAACAGAGTAGGTAGAGAGCAAGCTGCTGTCATGAACCTCAAAAGACAGACATTCATTTAGCCAAGGCTCGAGCTGTGGCTACCAGGGTCCATTGTACATGTCTCCAACACACAGGCCACACAATGGGTGAGGGAATAAATTTATCTCAGGGTACAACATCTACAAAACAGTGTCTCAGTCTGTGCAGGAATCAGTCTGCATACAACAGAACAGTCAATAAATTCCAGAGAAATAGCCCCAAGGGATTTTTCTCAGCATCCCAGCCATTCAGAAAGCTACAAGAGGCTCAGTGTCTGCACACACTGTGATAAGGCATTGGGCATCTCTGAGGCTGCACAAAGACCATCACCCTGGAAATCAGCTGTCATGCCTCTCTCTTGCCTCACCCTTGTGTGAAGCAATTTTATTTCTGTTACTTCCAGTTAGTGGAGGCAGAGCAGAGCAAGTCAGCTTATACCCAAAGGCTGCATGACACAGGGGCAGGGTGATGGTCATGGACAAACTCTGGCTGCGTTCTCTCCAAAGACTCAAGTGTCTTACACTATTTGATCTGTGGAAGCCCTAGAAATTAAAGTGCAGGGGACAGAGTTCAACTGTATTTCTCACAGCTATCCACTGCTGCAGAAAGTGTGCTTTTCTCATTTCCTATGCAAAGGGATGAAAAATTGTGAGCAAAACCAGGTTCTATGAATATTTTCAGCAATTATAAATAGTGTAATTAGAAAGCAGCTCACTGTGCCTGAAGATGACTATTAAGAGTTTATTTGCTTTCAATTATAACCACATTCCCTAAAAAAGAAGTTTTCAATCTTCACCCTGGTTCCCCTTGACACATTCAAAAAAACCCAGTTATGCAAACATACTAATCCTGGAACCCCACCATCCCCACCACACCCAAACATTAACACCAGTCATAACCCTAGAGCTAAAAATGTATTTCCCCACCTTGGGGCTTCTCCACATAAAGTTCTCCTAGACTTTTTTCACTTCACAACACAAACACACAAGCTGAGGAGCTGTTTTGGAGAAGAGCCTGCCATCTCTATTCCCTCATTATTACCACCATAGCTGGACTGCTTTACCAATGCTAGAGGAGAAAATGACTTTCCTTAAGGTGAACACACATACAAGTAGTGCTCAGCAGTTGCAGGGGTGCTTTCCTCTCCAGTCTTAACCTCTCAAAAGTTTCCAAACTTGACTCATTAAACATATTTCAAGGAAAACTGAATCATAATAATAATATCCCAGTATTAGGTTTGCTTATGAGATGTAACAAGGAATCATTGTGTTATGAATTGGTGGGAGATCTGAGTCATGGGAGACAGGCTCCTGCACTGCTATAGCAGGAATACATACCAAACATGATTTTGCTACTGCAAATCAGTCAGCCATCTGCTTCCCATATAGTCACACTAACTGGGCTGAGACTCTAAAACTACAGGTCAGAAAATGGCAAGCTTCCAGATGGGAAGCCATCAGCAGGCTGAATGCTCCACAGCCACAGTCAGCATCAGACAGTGGCCATGGAAACACAAGAGTCTGTGGTAGCATCTTCCTAGGGAGGCTCAGCAGATTTGCCTGGCTGGGACTCTCTCAGTCCCACCACCTAAGGATGTTGAAAGAGCTCAACTAAGGTCAACCCAGCAATGTTAAACTTTAGGCTGGATAATGAAGTTACCCTCATGAGACAAATACATGCACCAAAGCTAAGTCTCTGATGTATTTTGATGTCTTTATTCCTCTAGGTGGCTGGTGAAAACAAACCTTCACTGGTAGATAAATAATAAGTGGTCTACAAACCACTTATCCCCGCTTCCCCAAAAATTTACTGAAGAGTTACAGGGAAGTTGAGTCTTACTTTAATAAACATGTCATCTGTGCCAGAGTAAAAAAACAGTAAATAAAAAATTAAAAACAAAATAAAATAAAATAAAGTACACTATGGAGGAGTGCAGATGAGGCTAACATCATCCCATCTAATTGGCACCACTAAGTCAGGGCTCATTAAAAAATGGAGGAATTCATGAGAGTCTTCAGCATTACCAAGAACAAAACTCTCCATGCACAGCAGAAGAGCTTACATTTAAAACCTCCCATCTTTAACAAGGAAAAAGCATTTAAAAGGAGAGTTAGATGAAGAGCTAAAAAATAGCTAAGGCCTAGAGCTACCTGTCTTGTCCCTATAAAATAAGATCCTACATAGAATCATAGAATCATTAAGGTTGGAAACCATCTCTAAGATTATGTTAACCCAGCACTGCCAAGTTCACCACTAGACCATAGTGTCACATCCACATGCCTCTTGAACTCTTCCAGGGATGGTGATTCCACCACTTCCCTGGGCAGCCTATTCCAACACCTGAACACCCTTTCATATGCAGATTGTTACCTGCAGCCCTGCAGTTCCTTTCAAGGCAGGATAGGACCAATCCTGGAATACCTGCCACTGGGCAGTCCCTCACAGACACCTACCCAAATATAAGCATCTGCCAAAGAAAGGCAGAACTTCAACTCACTCTGCAGTGATAAAAAGACCTATACAAAGGGCCTTTAAGGGCAGAATATATCCCAGCAACTACTCTCTAGAGATAGAGCAAGAGGAGTCATGTGCTTTCTGCTGTGTATAAAAATCTCATTTCTACAAGGGTAGGTAAGGGCTCCCAGCCACAGAGTGGGGCCAGTGTGGTCACCTCCGGACTGTGCATGTGGAAAGGGAGACACAGAGAGGAAAAAAGGCAGCACCAAGGTCCTTACACAGACAGCTGCCCTCAGTGCACAGCTCCTAAGTGCACCCCAGGAGACTGTCATTGGAACTATAGGGGCTGGGATAATGGAAAACATGAAAGTATTTCAGAACAATAAAAAATGAAACAAAAAATCACCTGATTTATAAGAAATTATCAACTTGTTTTCTTTTAACAACAAATCAAGTTAGAAATGTTGCAGGGTTTGATGTACAGCAATTACACTAGTGATTTTTCACATCAGGAAAAGCTTCTTGTGTTATTGTTTGTTTGTTTGTTTTAGTTGCCTGAGCAAATCCTGTATTTTCTTTCAAACAGCTTTTACATCTTCTTTCACCTAACTGTTAAAATACTGTCCATTTTAAATGCCTTACAAAGTCTTTGAGATTGCATATAACTAACTCCCAGATATTAATGTGTTCATAAGTTTTCCAAAGAATCACTGTGCTTTGTGAATTCTTACAGGGATACAGAATTACAGGTTTGAAGCTTTAATTAACTTTTAATCTACTTTGGCTTTTAATATGAAAGTAATACAGAATGCTAGAATGTGAACCTGCCCTCCCCTTCCTGCATGGCTGTGTATGGACGGATATGTGAAATTAATGAGGGGGGCAGGTTAGCACAACACTGTAGCTGGATTAAATGTGGAGTTTCTTACTGGAAGCAATTTACTGTATTTTTTTGAACTACACACTTTGGTCACATGCTTCCACAAATCAGAAGCAGATTTCTTATTCCTGCAATCTCAATCACATTCCTATTATAAAAATATACCATAATAATTATACCACAGTATTCTTGGCAGGATACTTTGCATTATATACCACTGTATTCAAAGAATGAATAACCAAAACACCACAAGTATGCCTGTATTAAAAAAAAAAAANGCCTTGAAAATTCAATTTGAAGCCAGAATTCCTCCCTCATTAGTCTCTGTAGAGTTCTAGTCTCCTGTATTAGGAACTGTTTGGTAGCTTACACATCAAATTAAAGCCAATTGGTTTTCTCATTAAAAGTAAGTAGCCTTTATGACCCCTGACACTTATTTTCATGTTGTGAATCATACCTACATTGCAGATGGACTTCTAATTTCACAGTTTAAGCAAGAAAGGGACACACTCCTTTTCTGGTTTCTTCTCTTAAAATAATGTTAATTCCAATAGATGTACAGTGCTTCACAACTCTATCACATCATAATTACACATCCCATACCTGGGAAGTGATTCTTTCTTTTGCTCAACCCATCACTCTAGGTCCAAGACACCAGCAGCTTTATTGAATTAGGCTTTATAGCTTTCAAGTTAGTGCAATATGGAAGGTTGAAACAAGCCTGAAGTTCCTTATCATATTACACCAGTGCTGATACAATCTAAATCTCTAGGGACTTATTTTTCTTTGGCAGGAAAAACAAATTTCACCATTTGTAAATGTTATTGAATTTATACACAATGGCTAAAGTGCACATCCATTTAAATAAAAGCCACTAAGCTTGTTTTAAAAAAAAAAAGAAAAGAACTCACCAGGAATGCCAGCTAACAGCTTGGCTTAATGCAGTAGCTGCAGCAGTTAAAGACTTGATATGCCTAAGGGTCTATTTCTGGCCCTTGGAGGGGAAATTAACTCAGTGATCTGAAAGACTTCTCCTCCTACTTGGGTTGTATGCACACTGTCAAGTCCTGGTGCAGGTTAACACGGTGCTTTCAGAGGATTTCAAGGCCTGAGGCCTCAGATGGGGAGGATGGTGCACCAGAAAGGAGCCAAGATACTCCAAGCAGGGGAGCCCAGGCTCCAACATCGCTGCCCGAGCGCAGGTCTGCAGGCTTTGCTTAGACAAACTCCTGAAGAGGTCTCTGCCTTAGCTCTCTTTACCTATGGTAACATCAGCAGGGGAGACTTGGGCTTTCTGGTCAAACCGGGATTCCTGATCCTCCACCAGGAACATTCGCCCTTCTCCTTTCTTGTCTATTTCAGTAGCAACCAGCTCATGCTATCAAATACAGCCATAGTCAGTAGGCAGCTATGGGGATATTCTCTCACACATATGCCCCCCAAAACCGTAGGTGCCAAAACATCAGCTTTGGAGAAGATAGGATAAAGGTTAGTTTTGGACTAGGACACAGTTCACAGCCATGAGCAGCCCCACAGACCCTACCAAAGAAGAGATGCAAACGGCAGGAAGGAAGAACAGTCCAAGACAGGAACATTAACACATTCTGCCCACAAAGACTCTGGCATAACACATTCCAACTCTATTGGAACAACTCTTAACCCATGGCATCAGAGAAAATCCTCCTTTAGGAACTGGCACAACAGTGTGTTTCAGGCTGAGGGAGAGCGGCTGAGGTGGCTGCAAAACTCCCTGCTTGTCACCTATTACACAGCCTGCTCCACAAGCAGGAGGGGGATTCCAAAGTAAATGCTTTCCTACCTTCAGCCCTGAGACTTCCTGAAGAGGACAGAGGATCTGGGACTTAGACACCAAAAGTAAACTTGAGACTCAGTCCCTTGGAAAATTGAAAGCAGACCTTGATTTTTGCATGCCAAGAGCTCTACAGCAGTAACTCAGCTTAAGGCTTCCTTTCCTGTACCCCTGTAGTACCAGCATGTTACTCACACATTAAAAGAATAAGAAGAGTACACTGAGGATTAGGTTTCGTCGCTAAAAAACTTGCTTTGTAGCTTCACAAGTACAGACTGCTCTGTTCAGAGTCCGTCCTCCGGTGGTACGTGGGTACCCCTCTCCCGCTGACAGAGATCAGATAAAAAAATTCCAGCTCTTACCTCTAAATTGTACCTTACTATAAATTGTATAACAGTATCAAACAACCCATCCTAAAGAGACAGAAATGCATGATTCCCAGAATGAGTCACCAGAGTTCAAAATTAACTCAGTGACCACATCAGCAACAAGCATAAACAAAGTTGCAAACTCTGATTGCACTGCAAAAGCAATTAATCACCAGTCTAGGGGGGAAAAAAAAGGAAACCAAAGGGGCGAAGGCATTTCTCCATTTTTTGGGCATCTTCCTCATTTTTATTTTGTCTGCCACAGAACATAGCATTTTTACTATTTGTGTACAGTTATGTATTAAAAATTTATGCAGAAAGATCAAAACCTGTGCTGGACCTACCTCTGGCAGATGCTGAAGCTTTGGTTTTCTCTACCATCCCAGTTCAGCAGTGGTAGTAGTGTTCACTGAAACTTTTTCCTCAAACACTACACAAACATAGCACCCTTGCTTGGGTGCACTATTTATTGTAAGCCACTCTAAGTATTACTGAGAATAGATGGAATAATAATAAAAAATAAATAAAAGATTCAGAGGGATTATTCAATTCACTCTACTGGAAGAGTCACTTTAACATAACAGAAACCGAAGTACTATTAAACACACTTTCTCATACTTTGCCTTAAAAAAAAAAAATCCAGCCCCGTCATAAGCAGAGATGTAAAATGATCTCAGCAATGGTTTATTTAGCAATTCAGGCAACGGAGTTTGACAAATGACCACCAAGAACTGTTTTCTGGAGGCAAACCATTCACCTTGGGTGCAGCCACCGATAGCAGAGGCAGCAGAGGGGCCGCAACTCCTGGTACCGCAGCAGCCCACCCTGCCCTCCCTTTTCAGAGGCTTCCCAACTCCTTCCCCGCATTTCTTTCGGTGCTCCAACTCTGGCCGGCAGCCGGCCAGCAGAGAACTGACTGCTCTCCCCCAGCATCTCCTTCCCGATCCCCAGTCCCGCTTACCTTCCCCAGGGCGCTGCCCGCAGCCTCCCGGCTGCCCCGAGACTGCCACGGGAGCAGGGACACGCAGACACTGCCTCTCCCTGCCCTGGGCATGCCAGGAAACTGTGCCTAACACTTCAGGACGCTCAGCCGTCGGGAACTAAAAACAGATCCCGCGCGAGGCTGGATGTATTTTTGTCGGCAGGCTACACACCCTCCTCCCGTTCAATTTTTTCCATTGGTGGAACGGCACGATGCAGGCTCAACCAGAAGGTGGTTTTCCAGGGGCCGCCCGGAGCGATTATGCGGGCCGGCCCGCCGCGATGCCGGGCAGCCGCCGGGGAATACACCGTGACTGAGCTCTTGTCTGACCCCACATTCCTCAGCCTCCAGGCTGCTGCCACAGGAAGGCTGCTTGCAAATCTGCTGAATTGCAAGACTTTTGCCTGCCTGAAGGTAGCTCCAGGGTCTCCTCTTCCTTTTGGTTTTTTGGGTTTTTTTCCTTTTTTCTTTTCTTTTTTTTCCCCCCTTTTTTGTCGTCTTATGTGGTTTTTTTCCTGGCTTTTTTTTCCCCCCCTCTTAAGCTTCTTAGGAGGGAGTAGGTATCCCTAACACATCCTTGAGTGAGTGAGACACCCTGGCAAAAATGTAATTCCTCAAACCACAGCAGGAATGCTGTAGTCACGAAAACCCACTCTTAGGAGCAGCTCTCAGTTGTGTTTAACAACTCTGCACAACAGCATCAAGGATACAACCTTGACACAGACTCTGGTGCTCTCTTCTTGGCCAGTTTCTTTTGTCAGACATTTACACTTTTCCACGGAAAGAATTACCTTCCACAGTAGGTTTTCAATAACTTGTTTTTAATAACTGACCTTAGATAAAATGTGTCTCTTCACATGCCAATGGCATCACCCAGTTTCAATACACAGAGCTAGGCTATTAATCTGTAGTTAGGTACGTGAACAATTGCTTTACTAGCAGGAAAACTCAAAACTCCATTGATTGCAGCAGCAGTTGGTGAACAAACCCAGCCAAAAAACAATGCATTTATTCAAATATTCTAATAAAATTGAACAGTTACATTCAAGTGCCAAGTGTGAAAATACAGCCAAGTTACACTGCAGATGACGTGTTCATTTGAAAAGAAACACATGAACACTGTAATAAAAAGCATTAGTAACTCACAAAAGCCCCAAATCAATATGTAGGTCCACAAAAATGAAATAATGATTTGCACAGTAACAGAGGAACTGCCACCTAAAAGTGGATCCCTGTGTCCATTATTCAGACTCCTTACAGAAGAAACTTCAGAACCCAGCAGCTTTGAAGTAATTTGGAACAAAATTCTATTTAGTCTCCAAAGCCCAGTTATAACTAACTCATCCACTGGAAAACAGCAACCTGGATCTCTTCTCAAACTTCACAGATTAACAATATTATCACTGAATACACTCCTCATCACAGCAAAGGTCAAATCCTTCCTTGAATTCTAATGACCTCCTTTAAGTTTTCCACAAGCAAGTTCCACAGGCCAGTTTTTGTAAAACCTAATAGAGCAGTACATGACTTATGCTCATACACCTGAATTCTACAACTGAAAATAGGTCTGGGGGCTTCACATCTGCTTGTTCTGGTAAAAACTTTTCCCTCTCTGCCGAGTATTTTCTTCTTCATGTTCCTAATAGTTACATTCTTTTCACTTAGTATTGCTGTAGTTCAATTACTTCACTAAAAGGCCAGATCCAAGTCCTGGGACTACATGGAAGAAATGACAGCTCATGACACAAAGTTCTCTCTCAGAAGAAACAGTTGGCCCCTGGTCCTATCCCCCTTCTCACACTGAGTACAGCATTTCCCCCTTGAGTTCATCTCTTACGTCATTAATTAAACCATGTTCAAATGATTCCCTAGATAAAATTAGTATCCAGCCAGTCCAGAAGCCTTTCATCATCAGCTATTCTGTTGAATTTATCTTTCTTAAAGATGAATGTTCAGAAAGCTAAATACTATTCCCAAAGAAGTCTCTCCAGCACCCTTATCAAAAAACAGTGATTCTTCCTTAACTCAATGATAAATGCAACACAACCTAGGACCCAGCTGAATCTTATTAATGCCTCACAATCTCCCAGTAACAGGTAATAAGGCTGTCCTTTCCCTTCCATTTCCATTTGCAGAGGGTTAATCCCAAATGTCAACAGGCATTCTTACTATTAGTGCAAAACACTCAGTCCTGTACTTTCTCCTTCTTGAGGTGGATGTGACCATTCCAGTCCTAGGGGTCATTCAGCTATTTACTGCATTATTTCTAATCTACCTGTGTATTCACTATGCCTTCCACTTTTTCGCAGCCCATTCCATCAATACATTCCCTGTCTTTTTGACAAGGCAATCCACATTCATTAAACTTGGTCTAAAATTTCAGTTGATACCCTCATGTTCTTTTATTTTCAAGTAAGTTTTAGTTTCAAAATTTCAGCTCTAGTATACCTGATTACTTTTAGCACACACACATTGCAAATTAAAGGCATACTTTTCTGACCTCTACTTGACTTATTTGGTAGCTTGTGGGTTGCAACATGAGGGTCCTTATTTATTACACTCCCAAAATTGACTCTCCACATGCACCTCGTCCTCCTTTTCTCACCCACTGCCTTGCTGTTATCAACTTGGGACAACCTGATAATGAAATATTCTCTGGAGATCAACAAGGAGTAGGCAAGCCCCCTGGTGAAAACAATAGATTAATCTCTTACTACTATGAGAAGTATTCACACACCTCACAATCTCCCTCAAATATATTATGTTCACAAAATTGCTGAGAAAGAGAAGGGTGTCATTATCCTTATTTTCTAAAGAGTTGTTAGGTCACACAGGAAATTAAGGGGTATTTCAGCATAGCAAGAGGAGCCTCCCTAGATTGTGTTAATGTATGATGCTGATACTTTAATGGCTTTTAACATCTCTGTTTTGCAATAAAAACAAACTGCAGTTTGTGCAGAGAAGTCCATAATGGGATTAAAAATAAAGCTTTGTGTATTAATTTTGAGGATTCATTACTCTCCATCTATAAAGTTGTTTTAAAGTCACTTACTTAATTTTATAGATGAAAATGAATCCTCAAAATTAAAGACACATATTTTAACCTCTCTTTTATACCACTTTTACACTAGAAAACCTTAGATTTTACTTCAAAAGTGCTGAAATATCTCACTGTCACCACAGTTTTGTTTCCTAAGCAATGGAAATCCATGAAGAAAAACACAGAAAATGCACATATCCCCAGCATTCATGCTGGGACAATGACACGCCTCCTTCCCTTAAGTCAGCTTATTTTCATATACACATGCCACACCTATAAAATATCTTTTCCTAGACACAGCTCAGTCTGTTTCTGAACTGCCAGTTCTCCGTTTTGCCTCTTGACCTCTCCTGCCTGCCTCACCTGACACTGATACAGCTGAGCTGTGTGAAAATCCCTGATCCATAGGGTCCCCTGACTAATACTCAACAGATGGGTGCTGGATGGGAACATGTGGAAAGATATCAGTGTCTTGCCAATCATGGGTTAACCACAGACTGTTACAGCACACAGATGTGTACAGAGTCTTCCCATGAAATCCAAAACAGGTTCCCATGCTCTCCAAAAAAAAAATCTGTGTAGGAATTAAAGGAGTTTGAAGTAGGAAGTTTGAGTTCTCAAATCAGAAGCCTCTAGTGGAGCTCTCAAGAAAGCTGGGAAGCTATGCTATAATAAGTGTACCTAATGCTAAAAAATTATTGCATGTTATTGTCAACAGGATAATAACCAGAGATGAGTTTCAAAGCCTTGCTGATCTCATGACTGAAACATCTGAATCATGCAACATCTGCTAAAAGAAATATTCTCATTAAACCGTACTGAAGATCCATTCTTGGTATAGAACTGCATTCTTGAAGTGGAACAGCACAAGAAACACAGTGGTCTCTCCTTCAATCAGTGGTGAAGGCAATCCTTACACCCCATGAAATTCTTCCATGAAGACACCAGTTCAATTTCTGAGAACTCAACTTTCTGCAAGCCTCTGCTCACACACTGAGCTTTCTGGTCTTGTCTCAAAATATTTCTCAGATGCAAAATGACAAAAAATTATTGAATTCATTACTTAGTTCTGATTCAGAGGAGGCTGGGAAAAGAGTAAACAGCAGCCTGTGTATTAGCCCATTCCCACTCACCAGAGAGCAGGCCATTTCTCTTACCGAATGAGATCATCAACACAAGTCTAACAGCTCTGGCTATAGGTCAGAATAGATGTTAAGCAACAAAAACATGATGCATGTGAGCAGTTTTATACTCTTAGTTATCACAGAGACTTACAATGCCCTAAGTGCCTACTACTTTCCTGTCAGTCTCCTGTTCTCTCTGTGAAATGCTGTGATGAAAGAGATCAAAAGGATTCTCCTCATCCCCACCTCGCTGTGGAGTCAGTGTGCCCTTGCCCAGCTCAGCAGATAAGGGGAGCTGTGGTACAGACACTCTCCACACACACCTTGTGTCCAAAACAGGGAGAAACCACTGCCATTTAAGCTATGCAATAAAACATATTTGATGTTTAAAGCAAGATGGAATTTTTCCTTTCTTTTTATGTTGCATGGTTCTTTAGCACTGCTGTACACAAGGGCTTACTATTTGTGGTTATGAACTGTTTTCAAGTGTTACAGAGAATAGTTGGGGAATTGAACTGCCTCTAGTTACTATCTTATTCCTTTCAGTATAATTAAATTAAAAAATATAAAGCATGATCACAAGGTGGCAAGGCACGTGGCATGAGCATTACTGAAAAATGGGAATATAGGAGAGAAAAAACCCCCATGAACTATGCAGCAAACTATCTCCTTAATTTCAACAACTAAGCATGCTGGATTAGAGAAGCCTGGCATGCAATGATCCACCAGTAATCCTGCACTTGGGACTGGCTGGGATAGAGCTAATTTTCTTCATAGTGGCCCCTGTGGTGCTGTGTTTTGGATTTGTGACCAAAACAGTGCTGATAGTGTACAATTGCTTACACTGTAGCTCAACAGTGCCTGCACAGCATCAAGGATTCTCCATTTCTCACTCTGTCTTGCCAGGGACCAGGCTGGGGTGGGCAAGAGGACACAGCTGGGACAGCTGATCCCACGAGACCACATAATCCCACTCCATGTACTGTCATGCTCCGTAATAAAAATGAGGGGTTGTTTTGACAGGGTTCTCATTGCAGCATCTGAGACCAACAAGGCCCTCACAAGGGTTAACCCCTGACACAGAGGTTTCCTTCAGAAGCAGCAGCACCCACATAGTCAGAGAGGCTTGCCCTGCACAACCTCAAAGGCTCACACTTTTTAACAGTCCTTTTTTTCTTTAGAACTAACAGTAAAAGCTGAATTTTTGAAAAATCAAGCGACAAACACTGATAAACAAGACCAAGATGGGAACCTATCCTAAAGAGTACTTGCCACATCCAATATCACTAGAGCAGAACTGATGCATCTTTTTTTGACAAGCATGCTACTTCAACAATACCCTTTTTCAATATACAATGAACAGTAATAAACTTGAGTTAACCAAATAATTTTAATTAACTAGGTATTTGTATCTTCCAAGCTATAATTTATA